>CAJHQQ010002587.1:0-61927 GCA_905132885.1 Moricandia moricandioides
TAGAGTAGCTAACTAGAACCCTGATAATATGATAGTTAGGCACAAGCGTGAGCATGGTCTACTACCAGAATTAATTCTCTTGAGCTAGATTACTAGAAACAAACGAGAGTTGATTTAGTTAATCTAGTGAACGTATCGAATTAGGTCATAACGCTTGACTTAGGAAACCATCGATCGACGCATGATCATTTCCATCTATCGATGGTCATTCCATGTCAACAAGCGAGTGCTGAGACATTGGACTTGATCAATAAATTAGACTCACATGCGAGAGCTTTTACATTAGATATCGAGTTCCATGATTAAATACCCTTAACTTCTATCTAATATAATCCACTTGCCTGGAACCCTAGATCCAACATATTTACACTTGCATCTACTTAAATTATTAGCGTATTTCCATATCTGCATCATTAGCATATTTCCATATTTGTATTATTAGCATATTTCCATATTTTCAGAATTCCATATTTCATCTATATCTTCTAATAAGGAATTTTCTATTGGACCCGATTACTTTGCTACCAATATATATAGTTACAATAGTTTAGCCCTTTAGAAATAAGAAAGCTGATTATGTGGCCATTTTTCCCTCTGGATTCGATCCCTAAATACTACACCTGATCTCTCTTGACAAGAGTATTATGTTTTGTTTGTTGGTTAAGTTTATTTTTCTAGGACTTAGTCTAGGTTTGTTACTTTCTAGTTACTGATTTTTCTTTTTCTTTGGTTTTAAGGTGCATGCAAAAGAGTATCAAGAGCAACAAAGGACAAGCCTTAATATTCTTTGACCCACAGCAAATCGAATGCACGATCCGCAAAGAACGACAATAAGCATCGATCGACGGCATACATTCAGCGTCGACCGACATCTATTTACGGATAGCATCGACCGGCATCAGAACTCTACCATCGACCGGCATCAAGAAATCTCGCATTGTCCAATATTGATCATATAGCATCTAGATTATGGAGTATTTTAGGCTTTTATGATGAAGAACTCGTAGATGCTGAACAATCAGAAGTCAGAATTGATATTTACGAAGAGTGTCGATCGACAACTGTGGGAACAAAAATTTGCACTGTCAATTTTCATAATCAGAAGAAAGTTAAGAAACCCTAAGTTTCCCTGAGATCCAAGATTTCTGCTGAGCCTACGACAAGTGATTAAATTATGAATAACAAAACCCAAGACAATCGAATATAAGTTGCGAGTGAAAAGAAAGATCTTATTGAATCGTCTTTGCGTAAGGACGCTGCGACGATACAACTGGTTTTTAGGGCTTCGGGCACAAGATCTTTCAGCGTATTCCTAGTTGTAGCACCTAAACCCTAAACATAGTTTGAGTCGCAGCTCGATGATAAAAACAAAATTACTAAAAATCTTTCTAAGAGCTGAATTACAGAGATTTTTCGTGTCCCCTTCGTACCTCTCCATTGCTTCTCTTATAAAGGTCTTGTTTTTCCATAATTATCTTGGAACTTTGATAATTATCTTCTTTTCATTTATCTTCTACGGATATCCGGTAGACCGTCATTATAATTGGGCTCATTCTCGTCTAAACCGTAAATGGAATTTTATCGAGTTATAAACTCTTTTGGTACGTTTTGGGATTTTTAAGATTTCTTTCGAAGGAATCGTCCTTCGTACGATTACACGATTCTCGCTCCACAAAATGATAAGCCAACTGTATAGTCGAGATAACATTGGTGTTTAAGTTAACAGTTATCGTTTTATACGATTGACTCGGTTTTTACGAGAAAACAAGTCTTTGAAATTTTTATCGTAAATTTCAATGGAAACTCCAATCGAGACAAAACATAAAAGAGCCTAGTCAAGATTCAAAAGAGAGCGACAAAGAGGATACGGTCTAGTCGACCAGGTTGTAATGAGTGTGAAGCTTGCATTTTAGGTAGCAAGCGGACGCCACATCATCACTCTAGAATTGTTTCGAAAGTTTAGAACGAAACATCAATGACCTTGCAACCTCCATAAGATGTTGATTCTTTCTTTCGGCAACAACATTCTGTTGAGGGTGTAAGGACAACTCGTTTGATGTAGGATCCCATGTTGGGCAAGGTGTTGCTTGAATGCATGGCTTGTATACTCCCCGACCATAAAGCTCTGAACTTTTCCAAGTGTTGTAAATTCCTTTTCCTTTTGAACCAGGTATTTAATCACCATTTTTACCTCAAACACGCTGCTCAAATTTTAGATGTTCCCATTCACTTTCTTTAGCGTTTCCCAAAGATCATTTGCCTTCTTACAGTAGCTATAAGCTTCCAAGATTGAGGGATCCAGACTTAGCCCCCCTCGGATTTAGCCAAATGCTGATATGTTCTTCAACACATAACCCATCATAACATAGACCAGACGGTTGCTCCATGATTCCCCCCACCCAAAGCCCCTTGGTTGCCCACACCGAACCATACACATTCCATCAATTCTCACGTGGTCTAACCGCTTCTTATCAGTACGTGAAACCACCCACACAGATCACACCTCTGACCTGATGTCTCGATCTCACTCGATCCATATAGACAGTGATCGCCAATTGAACCACCCTTTCCACTCGTTCTATTGCTCCTCCTGCAACAGACCCAGATATGATCCTAAGGTCAGATTTATACCGATAAATCAAGAAGCACTAACCTTATTTAAACCGGTTCCTCCATGTCACATGATGGATAACCATCTCCACAGAAGGTGTAGATTCAATCGCGCCTTCACAGTTGGGAACTAAATCCCTATGGCTTTATAATCTTTGGCCCCAACAGCCTAACCATCAATCAATCTCACTATATCCTTCGCTATACATGCCACAAGAAATCCTTCCTATTGGTTGAAATCGATATCTTCCAGCTATGTCCACGAACAGTTTTAATCACCATCATCATTGATCGGACTGCCAATATCCGATCCAGGGATGACTCAGACTGCTCGATATCTGCCTTGCTACACCAGCGGCCTTGGATCATCACTCATGATTGGCCTCTACTCTTTTTTCAATCAGAAACCATTCTCTGGGTTTTCTCTGTTTTCTCCCTCTGTCTTTCTGTGGAGAAACGTATCAGGAAGAGTGACTCCTTTTCCCCCACGAAAATCCCTTTTTAGTGGGATCAGATGGGCGGTTTCTCTAAGCTAACCACTCCCGCACCCAAAAAATGGAATACCTGCCCACAGCGGTCCGTAACCGATATAGATCTGTCCCCTTAACTTCTCATAACCGTCTAGCATTGGTTACTCATTAGCCAGTCCTGAAACATACCACGATAGTTCATCCTTCCAATAACTACTTATGGTCGGTTAAGCAGTTTGTAACTTCTCCAATAACTGCTTGGGTAACTGCTCTGTAACTGATCCAGTAACCATTCCCGCCATTTTCCTTGGCCTATCAGTATACGTTTGGCCCAGTAATCGTTCCTGCCAAAATGTGTATGAGTCAGTCCATACACAGACTAACTGATCTCGGAGGACAAGCTCAACTGTCTTGTCCAAATATGACCAGCACTACCCGACAAGCTCAAACGCTATGTACGGACCCGAAACTATTGTCTTAATCATCCCAACACTATCTAGAAGACAAGTCCAACCCTGAATGGGTCGTCTGATAAGTCTAGCTGAAACTATTTCTTGGGCTGTTCCAGCTCAGACTGCGGAACATGGGTGTTACAGATCCTCAACATCCTCTTGGTAAAACTTTCATATCCTTCTAATTAGCCTATCTCCTTAGATTCTTATGAACGATGTTCTTCTTTCTGTTAGAAGTATGTCCTTCAATAGCCTTCTCAATGATCATAGGCTCCAGTGCATCTTCCGATTGCTAATTGGTGTTCACTGTTGGCTCTGTTGATGTCTGGGAAGAATGTCTTATCGCATTTAATAGGTTTGCAACAATACTTGGCAAACAATCTCGTTAAGTCACCAGTGGGTGTCGATCGATAACAGTGTGTTGTCGATCGACTTTTACCATCTCACAAGATCTTACAGACTCGCCATGGGGTGTTGATCAATGCTCAGCCACTGGTGTCGTGCAACACCATTACGAACTGTTAAAAGACATGGAACTTTCGACTTGCAAGACCCCTTTTTTGAACTATTCTTCCTTCACCACTTGCCAGAAATCATCATCTATAATAGCACTCACTTGGTGCTTCTGTCCAGCCTCTCTTTTTTCTTTAATCAACGCTTCCTGTCTCCACAAAATTTCACTAGTCCAAACCACTTGAGTCTCCAACTTCTTTACATGGGTGATGGGAGGTTCAAACTTGTCATTCAGGTTTGTGTACATAACATCTATCTTCCCATTGAAATCCACATTCATATTTTGCTGACCCACAAGAACTTAATCAGTCATATGCTTTGTATCTTGCTTTCTTGAGTTACTGGTGTAGGATTCTTGGTACGAAGAAAGTCCATTGCATGTTGTTGATGTTTTTGTTGTAGGGTTTCTAATACTGTGAACTGTGGTTGTAATTACTTTCTCACTAGTGCAACAGGAGTTCCTGTTTTTAGTCTGATTTCCAGACCTTTGAAACCCAATATCACTGATGTAGCTTACATCCTCCTCGTCTCCCTTATCACTGGCGGTATCAATAGCCTAAACATCTTCTGCAAAGCTCACCTGCTTCTTGAGAATGAGCACTGTCCAGATTTGCTATAACTTCATCCATCTGCTACTTTCCCAAGCTAGCAGCCAATTTATTCCTCTCTAAGTCAAAGTTCTTGGGGGCTATTGATAGATGTCAAGATCTCAATAAGACTCACAACTTCATATGGATTCCTAGTGCTGAAATTTCCCTCACTAGCTGTGTCTAGAGCCATCTGGTAGACCAAAGCGATGTCTCTCTGTATGACTTGATTATGATCCAGGAGCTTCTGAAAGGCTCTGCATGCTCATGTGTGAATGTAACAATCATGTTCCTCTAGTCCTCAGATCGCACATTATCAAAGAAATTAAGCAGGAAGACATTTTTATCTCAGTCCAAGATGTAGGAGATCATGTTTGTAGCTGCTTAAGCAATTATGAATCATCTCTAGGAAGTGAGTACTTAATGAGCTTACCAAAAAGGTAGTCCTCAGGGACGCCATTGGCTTTAATAGCATATACAAGATCCTCGAACTGCTCTATATTGTCCCTCGGAAGCTCATGTGGGTGCCCATGATAAGATATTTGTCTCACAGTTGTAAAGTATGCAATCTTTAGCTCGAAATCGTGCCTCTGAAAAGTAGGAGGACAAATTGAAGATCTTTTAGCATAGTACTAATCTGGAGTGTTGTACTTAGCCAATGTTCTGGGTCAAACAGCCTTGACATTCTCATCAGCTACAGCCTGAGCATTGGCTGCAGCATTCTCGGCATTAGTAGCTTTTAGAGCAGCTGCTTTTAGGCCAGCGATTACAGCCCTGATCATCATGCCTCTGACCTGCTGCATTACGCAGATGACCTTCAAGGCATGCAGGTTTCCATTCTCATCCCTTATCAGCACAAGAGTCGCGACAATGTTGCTTGCTTGCAGGTTGGTGTCAATCGATTCTCGAGATGGTTGTAAACAATTTGAGAAAATAGCTAGACGTAGGGTTTCAAGAAATCAGAATTATGTTGTATAAATGCTAAGGGTGTATGCTAAACCGTCCTAGAACTCAAATTCAATAGTAAGATATTCATATCCCGCTGCAAGTCTAATTAGATGAATAAATCTTAGTTCCAGCTGTCGCATGCGAACTAGGAGTTAGTGTCTATCGATACTTCTCAAGCTTAACTAAACAAGCTTTCACATACATTTAATATCCTAGTTCAGCAGAATTATTATCACGAGTTCAACCTACTTTTGCATTTATCAATTATCTTAAATTCAGGGTTTTAGTTAACTACTCTAGAACACAAACATTAAGTCCAATTCTGATGAATGATCATAATAATCACCCAAGCAGTTCTATGTTTCAATAATTTATCTAAAACCCAATAAATCCTAAATATAAAAAAGAAAACTACTCAGATATGATCAAGCAAAGCATAATAATAATACGTAAATAGGATAAGGTAGAAAAAAAGGAGTTACAATTGTCTCAAATTCAGGCTCGCCTGAGTAAAAATATACTTCAAACTTTGGAGGTCTGTTAGAATCTGCACCTTCTCTCAATACAAATACGACCTCCAAATTTTAACCGAAAATTTTTTTTTTGCTAACTACAAGTCGTGGGTAAGGTAATTAGCTTCATGAAGTCTCAACTAACGTGATGCATATGCAACATAATTACCCTCCTGCATCAATGCACATCCCAGACCAGAACCTTATGCATCCGTATAAACCTCATATGGTATCCTGGGCATAGGAAGTACCAAAAGTGGCGTTTTTGTCAATTGTCGCTTTAACTCGGTTAAATTCCTCAAACAAGCATCTCTCCAATCAAACTTGACATCCTTGCCTGTTAATTGCGTCATCGGCTTTGCGATACTGGCAAAACCCTTAACAAACTTTCTGTAATATCCTGCCAACCATAGAAAGTTGCGGATCTCAGTAGCACTCTTAGGTGTAGGCGGTTCTGATATCGCATTAATATTCTCCGGATCTACTGCAACTCCTACGTCAGAAGCCACGTGACCCAAAAAAATCCAATCCTTCTCTGCAAGAAACTACACTTACTCAACTTAGCAAACAACTGATGCTCTCTGAGCTTACCCAACACAATCGGCAAGTGCTCGGCGTGCTCATCTCTGCTCCGGGAATAAATCAGGATATCATCAGTGAAGACAATCACACACTTATCCAAGTGCTCCCGAAACATATCATTCATGAGCTTCATGAACGCTACAGGTGCGTTCGTCAACCTAAATGGCATCACCACGAATTCATAATGTCCATAACGTGTACGGAAAGCAGTCTTCCGCACATCCTCATCAGCTATAGCAATCTGGTGGTACCCTGATGCTAAGTCAATCTTATAAAACCATGAAGCTCCCTGTAACTAATCCAGCAACTCTTCGTTACGCGGAAGCGGGTACTTATTCTTGATGGTCACGTTGTTCATGCCTCTATAGTTGATACAAAGCATGAAACTCTCATCCTTCTTTTTCACAAACAAAAATGGAGATCTCCATGGTAAAGTAGCCGGTCTGATAAAACCTTTTTCTAATAGCTCATTCAACTGTTTTTTCAATTCTGTCATTTCTACTTGCGCTAAACGGTATGGAGTTCGTGAAACCGGATACCAACAAATTTACAGGAATTCCACCGAACAGAACGTTGCTATTTATTTTTAACTTTTTTTAAATTCTCAGATTCCCATAAATATTTTGGAAATCATCTAAAACCGATTAAAATCAAGTCCCACAAATCGCCATCCCGGGTCGGGGCTGGGACGGAATCCGCTCTAATACCAAATTGTAGTACCCTTACATTAAAATAATAAAATAAATAATAAACTCAATAAACGGTCTGAAATCTCTATTTATTAAATCCAAAAAATAAACTCCAAACACCATAACTCCAAAAGATAAAATAAAATATGAATATATATCAATAATATCATAAAATTAAAGTCTGAAGCAACAAAAACTCCAAACACCATAACTGCCTCGAATGCAAATGTTTCTGCACCACGCACCACCCAATCTGCGTTGATAGTCCAGACGTCTCTGAACTCCTGCCCACCATATTTGCGTCGTTAGCTCATGCATCCTTGAACCCGTCCCACCACATAGTCCCTACTTTATATAGATATTCCATAAGAAATCGGAATTAAAGAAAGCATATTTAATTACGTATTATAAAAACAAAATCAAGATATTTATAAAACAGAATTAGACAAGGCTTAATAGAATAAAACAGAAATATGGGCGGTTAGACCCGCCACTTAAACACAAAGCATAAACTTAATAGAAGAAAATAAACTTGAAACTTTATTTATTAAAAACTTACTTAAAAGGAGATCGTAGCAATGTTCTCGATTACAAGGATGGGAGAGGAAGCAAGAGAGGATATGGATGAAAGAGTATGAGAATGAGAGAATGAGAACTTATTTTACAACTGAAGCAAGGACTCCTTTATATAGGAGTTTACAATTTTACATAAAAATAAAAAGAAAATAAAATATATGGATAACTCCACTAGCAAAAGATTGCTCCATTAAGCTCCATAATTGTTTGTTGTCTGCTGGTGGTGGACCTTCGTCATCATGGTACAAAAGATAGCACTTATTTGTTGTTATGGATTTTTATCGGGTATTGCGACAAGAGATCGTGGATAATATTCGTAACAATGTAACCGTAAGATACGTTTTGGATACTGAGGAGATTTGTATTTCTTGGGGAGAGATTTTTAGACTCCACTGTTGCCGAAGATTTCTTCATCGATATCCGACACTTGGGACCCTGAGTCACTTCCCGAAGTACGAGAGATTTGATCTGACATTGACGGTAGAAATTGTAATGAGATTGCCTTGATTTCTTCTTCACATTTTGCACCTGCCAACATTGCTAGCATTTTGGATTTTTGAGCTAGGAAAAAGGTTGTCTCTGGTGTTTGTTTTGGTGTTTGGTTAAGTGTTTGGATTTTAGAATTTTGTTCCTTTATCCAGGTAAGGATATTTGATGGGTAAAGGTTTGAGGGGATTTTGTATTTATCCCACCATTTGACTCTGAATTTTCGTCGGATAACAGAAATTGGATCAGAAGTAAATTCAAGGGTCCATAAAAATACCCAAGGAAAATGAAATTTTGAGTGGAAGAGGGCTAGTGGTGGAAATTTCTTTTCTTCTTCAGATGGAAAAGGGCTAATGATTTTGAGTGGAAGAGGGCTAATGATTTTTGGATATTAGGTTTAAATATTTTTGTGACAGAACCAAAGTAGTTCCACCATGGTATGAACCAATAGGGAGATTTGGATAAGTCACTGTGGTGTCAAAGAAGATCAACCACGTGTGTTTGTGTTTTGGAGATTGAATCAAAAAAAATTTGTACCATGCCTCACAATAATCCCAATAGTTAAAGGGAACATTGTAATAAGGGAGATTTTTAAGATCTTCTGGAAAATTTAGCTTGTCATTAAGATCGTATTCCCAATTACATGGCGCAGTTATTTTATGGATTTTGAATGTGGAATAAGCAGCATCAGTGTGGTTTTCGTTTAGATAAAAGTGTTTGAAGGACACTGAGTCTGTAATTTCCAGAATGGTTTGAAAGAATAACACAGTTTTATCTGTATTATGTGGTTTAAAGAAATTGTTTTTGCCAAAATATTTTTCGATTGTCAAGAACGGATCATTTCTTACAAAAAAGCCTTTTTCGATATTTATAATATTTTGATATATATGTTTTTCAAAATACTCCGATGGAGTGGTTTGGGAAATCTCCTTCAGAATAATTTGTGAATTATTTGAAGGTTTTGAAACAATTTTTGAGGTCTGGTTTTCTCTTGAAATCATTTTTGAAGGGACCTCGTTATATTTTGAAATAGTTTGAGAAGGAAGGTTTTTGGAAGATTCTCCCGACTCTTGTTTTGAAAAACTAAGCTCGAAAGCTTTTTGTAATTGTAACATTTGGTTCATGATATCTTCTGGAGATTGGAGAGATTTTGGTGTGTTTGGTATTTCTTCATTTTTGGCACTCTTTTTTATAACTGAGATCCAGGGTTCTGTTTTTGGTTGAGTGTTTGTATTTTCGGGTTTTTCTGAGATTGGTTCCAGGGAAATTCCCTTGCCTTTGTCAATCATCTTCTTCGGAGGCATTGTACCTGTTTTGGAGAAACTCTCGTGTCAAGAAATCTGGGACAAAGTTCGAATCTCCTTTTATAAATTCAATTTCAAAATCGAAAATACTCAGAATCGCTTGCCATCGCGCAAAAATTTGTTTTGATGCAAGGTTTTTCACATCTTTTTGTAAAACATCTTTAGCACTTTTGCAATCAATTCTTAAAAAAAAAATTATTTAAAAGATCGCTCTGAAATTTTTGAATACACAAAACTATACTCAAAATTTCTTTTTTGATAGTAGAATAGTTCTTTTGGGTATCGTTCCAGTGTGATGACATAAATTGCACAATACTTTCGCGACCATCTAAATTCTTTTGTTTAAGAATACCCCCATAACCTACATCTGAAGCATCTGTTTCTACAATTTTTTTCTAAATCCGGATCTGCTATGTGCAGACATGGGATTTCTAAGACCTGTTTTTTAATCCTTTGAACTATTTCAGTATGTTCTTTTGTCCAAGGAGATGGATTTTTCTTTAGACGATTGTGTAAGGGTTTAGCTATTCTATTAATATTAGGACAGAAATCTAAAACGTAATTGAGACTTCCAAGGAACCTTTGTAATTGAGTTTTATCAATAATTTTATCTGGAAATTTATTTGCAAATTCTAAAGATCTTTCAATAGGGATTATCATAACTTGTGATATGTAGTGACCTAAAAATCTGATCTTAGTTTGAAATAGGGACATTTTTTTTTTGGAAACAACAAGGCCGTTTTTTCTTGCAACATAATAAAATGTTTTGAGATTTTTGAAATGTTCATCAATAGAATGTGAGAATATTAGTATATCATCAATGTATACAATGCAAAATTTTGAATAATCAGAGAAAATATCATTCATGATTCTTTGAAATTCAGAAGGTGCATTTTTAAACCAAATAGCATTACTTTCCATTGGTACTGACCGAAAGGGACTGTAAATGTTGTTTTATAACGATCACTTTCAGATATCTGGATTTGTCAAAATCCTGATTTTAGATCAAACTTTGAGAATATGTGGGCAGAGTAAAGTCTTTGAAGTAAATCTTTTTTATTTGGTATTGGATATCTAATCCATTTTAAAGTGGTGTTTAAAGGTTTGTAATTAATATCTAATCCATTCTGATATATATATATATATATATATATATATATTATCAATTAAGATCATACAATCTAATCAAAGTCCAATCCTCTAGACCCCTAGTCGGTATACAATGAATTCTAACTATCACAAAAGACTCGATTCAATCAGACAGAACACGAATAGAAACTAAGCGATGATAGAAAGAATTCTACACCGGTAAAAGATTTACGAATAGAATCTCACATTAGCAATGTGGATAAGTGGTATCTATGACCTCATGCTGCTCAAATAGATTCTAAATCTAAATCCGGGTGAAAAATCGAGTCAGAACGCCCTTCGAAAGGTAGAAAACGGATAACCGGTGATATGGTCAAAAGTCAACCCGCTGGTCAAAGATCAACCCGGTCAACTAAGACCCAAGCAGGTTAACCCTTAACCAGATTGAAATCGAATTAGTTCAATCGATTTTACTTATCCGGATTCGATTTCAATTGAACCAGATTCCAATGAATTTACAAACTGGTTTAATCCTAACCGAAATGAATTTCCAAAACCAACAAAACTGAATTCAATTATTAAACCGAACCGGATTGACCAGTCTATGAGTTGAATTGCTGAGTTGACTCAGTCGAGTCGCCGAGTCAACGACGAGTCAGCGAGTAAACCAGCGAGTCACCGGTGGCAACCAAAGGCGATGGTGGCTTACCAGGAAAGTCACAAGTGGCGGCAGAGGCATGGCGGCGACACGGCAATGGCTTCCCGGTGGCGAACAGATGGTATTCGTAGACGGTGGCTCCAGCAAACAACGGTCGGCGACGGTGGCGATAAAGGATCACGTGTGGTGCCATTGGCGGTCTGCGGCGGCCCGTGAGATTCACGCATGGATCTTCTGGCCGCGTGTGAGGGTGCGTGCATGGCGATCTGTGGCTGATCTCAGAACTCCGGACTCGTCTCGACGTTACGAACACGATGGTGGCCTTGTATTCATGAAAAACAACACGGTTAGAGAGTTATGATCAATTTACCAATCGCTCAAAACTTAAACCAATGTGTTGATCGTTTCAATGGTTACCTTCGACGATTACCAGTGGTGAGATGTCCGATCTCGACTTTGACGAGGGTGGCTGGGGCTGGTCGGATTCAGATGTCCTTGACGTCTCAGTTTCTACAAAGATTCGACGCGCTTAGGTTTTTGTAGAACAATAACTGCAGGAGACTACTATTTGATGGGGAATTACCTAGGTTTCCATGCTGAATAACTAGGCCTAGCTAGGCCCCAATATATGCGTCGTTACAGTATGTCTGACCACAGGTGAGAAGATCTCACTGTAGTCTACTCGCTCTCTCTTACTGAAACCTCTTGCAACAATCCGAGCTTTATACTTCAGTCTTTCTGCCAGTAATGCTCCATCTGTAATCTTGAAGACCCACTTGCATGTACTAACTCCTCTCATTGATGGTAATGTGACCAGATTTCCATGTATGATTCTTCTCATAAGAATCTATTTTTTCTCCCATTGCAGCATGCCATTTCTCAGACTAGGAACTAGAAACAGCTTCCATGTAATTGGATCAAACATCCACTTCCTCTGCAACATGTAGTGCATAACCCACCATCTCATCGAAATGATATCTTTTAGATGGCCTGACATCAACAATTCTTGATCAATCATTCATGTTGCTTCTCTCTGTAGCATCAGGTGGTTGAGTCTACGTAGACTCCAACTGAACATCTTCTACGTGATCCTCTTGATTTTTTGTGAGTTCCTGCATATTGATCACTTCATGATCTTCTTGACTTCACCTGTTTATCAGTGGTTTCTTTCTCTGCTTCAGAAATTTACACTGAGCTTCTAACCATATTCTTGCTTAAAAACACTCGGTTTTCTGATGGAGACCAGACCCTGAATCCCTTGAATCGATCACCATAGCCCATAAATACTCATTTCCTTGCTCTCGGCTCTAGTTTACCTTCTCACACATGATAGTAAACATTACAACCAAACGCTCATAGAAGTGAATAATCAGCAGATCTACCTGACAACACCTTATAAGGTATCCTGCACTTGATGCATATGTGGGGACCAAGATTTATCAAGTAGCAAGTCGTGTTAATTGCTTCAGCCCAAAACTGCTTCTCCAGACCTGCAGTCTGCTGTTGAGAGCATGCACATCGCTCTCTCCAGCATTGTCTTTTTAATCCATTTTGTAACACCATCCTGCTGTATTGTTTCTCTGAGTGTATGATGCTTGACAGTTGTTGCATCATTAGAAAAGTGTTTGAACTCTTCTGAGCAAAAATAAAAACCAAATCATAAAGTAACAGATTTGCTTCGACAGATGTTGCATCCCACGCTCACCCATATGTCTAAGAATCTTATGCCATAGCTTACTCATATTTTCCTCTGGGACTTCTGGTGATGCAACATTTCCTGAACCTGTAACTGTTGTACCTTTTAGTAAATATAGAGTAACGTTCATGAAACCCTTCAGAATCACATTAGAACCTTTGCAGACATTCAGAACACCATCTCCACCCGAATATTTGAACCCTCTGTTGTCCAGAAGACACATAAATATCAAATTCTTCGTCATGGATGGAATATGACCAACCTCATTCAGTGTGAATAATCCACCATCATGTGTCCTGAGCTTGATTGAGCCTATCCCAACAATCTTGCAGACAAAATTGTTTGTCATCTTAATCTTGCCGTTAAGTAACTCTGTGTACTCAGAAAAACACTCTCTCCTCGATGTCATATGGTAGGATGCTCCCGTATCCAAAACCCACACATCAGATTGTGTGAGTGTGTGTGTGTGCGGTTTCTCATTTAACTCTTCGATGATAATATCATCTGCTAGACACAGAAAATTGTTGAGAACGCCTTCTCTTCCAGAGCCTCCAAAACAGCAGCATCAGATTTCTTCCCTGAGAATGGTCCCCAAAGGACATGTTGCTTCAACAACGCCTGCATCTTAATCTGCAAAAGAGTGAACCTAATTCTCCCATCAAACTTGTCGATTTTTGCGTTTATCCCAGATCAAAACACGATGCTGTGATACCAGTTTGTTGTAACGGACGTGAACACAAATTTTTAATGTGGTTCACCAAATTGGCTACATCCATGGGCAAAGAGAGATCTTATTATTGGAAGCGATATCGAGCTTACATAGTGAATGTTTAAGGTTACTTAGAATACAAGATATATAAAGTAGCATCCCACATCTAAAAACCCTAGACTATACGGCATGGGCCTAATCCACAAGTCGGACGTAGTTCAATTAAGGAGTGCACCAAGAGATCGGGACTGCCAGAGAAAGTTCGTTTGGTAATCGAGTGCCAGTCATAGAAACCAAGCTTGTCAAGAATAAATCTTAGGGTTTCTAAGTGAAATGAGTTGTAGATTCTAAGGAGATCAGAATTGTCGAACAAAGCTGGAGAAACGTCTTAGTATAACTATGTCCTTCTAGCCATGTAAGTTATAAGTTCTTATAAGCTAACAGAGCTTCCCTAGGTCTAAATGTTCAGATCCTTGTGCCTTTAACTTTAGCTCCCCTTATATATGCCTTCTGGGTCGGTTTCTCTTTCCTTTTATTCTCCTAGGTCGAGTTTATCGCTTCGCGGAAACATTCCTTTTTATCTCGATCTTCATCATTATCTTGGAAACTTGACATTTATATTAAGATACCGTGAGATTTATCTTCTTCTGCGAGTAAAGATACGCCGTCATAACATTGTTGGGCTAAATTTCGTATGGAATCGCAAGTGGGTCTTTAGCCGCGTTCTAGGCCTCTTTGGGCCGTATTTTGACATAAACATTTTACGAGTTCTTTAAAAGAATGTTTCCTGATATGACGTCACTTTAGCAAGTAGGTTTACACTTCTCGTAAAGTTTAGACAACTATGGTGCTGAGTTAACCGTTGTCGTTTATACGATAACCATGAACTTCATCTGGGAAAATGAGTCTTCGCGGTTTTTATCGTAAAGTTCCAACGGTAACTCCGATTGAGACAAAAAGAAGAGCATTTCGATCGATATTCGAGAGAGAATCCAAAGGGTTTGGTTCACTTGCCATATGGCGACCTGGGAGCTGTATTTAGCGACCTGGGACATGTATTTGGCGACCCGGGGTTCATTTGGCGACTCTTACTTGTTTTAATCGTAAAATCTCAACGGAAACTCCGATTGAGACGAAACAAAAAGCTTTTTGATCGCGACTCGAAGAGGAATACAACGGAGAGACACAGATTGCCATATGGCAACCCAAACTTGGAGAGTCGAGGTTGCCATATGGAGACCCAGTCATTGAAAGGTCTTGTCAGCATATGGCGACCCAGACTCAAAGAGCCTAGGTCGTCATATGACGACCCGGACTCGGAGGGCCTAGGTTTCCATATGAAAGACTCGGAATCAGAGAGCCTAGGTCGCCATATGGCAACCTGGACTCGGATAGCCTAGCTTGCCATATGGCGACCCGGACTCGGAGAGCCTAAGCCGCCATATGGCGACCCAGACTGTGTGGGTCTAGGTCGCCATATGGCAACCCGTGCTTTGCGTGTGCGGGTTGTCATATGGCAACCCGTTCTTGCTGAGTGCAGGTCTCCATATGGCGACCCGTGCTTGCTGGGTGCAGGTCGCCATATGGCGACCCGTACGTTGTGTTCGGGGATCGTTATGTGGTGACCCGAACATTGTGTTTGGGGATCGTCATGTGGCGACCCGTATGTTACGTGTGGGATTTTCCGTATGATGACTTGCTCCTTGCGATTTGATCGTTCTGTGAAAATTTTTGTGAGCCAAAACCTCGGAAGATACATATTTCGAGGACTTGAGCTGTTGATTTCGTCGTGACCGATTTTAACCCCAATAGTTAGCCCCCTAGCTCCTTAGGCCGTGGGATTTTAGCGTGAGGCTCTAGCGGGGGGTTAATCTGGTTGTTAAAGTTAGACGGTATCATCGATCGAAAGTCCGAGGATGAATAGTAAAAATTCTTGCCTATAAGAAGGTGGAGCCGTTCGTGCCTTGTCGCGGACAACAGCCAGCGACTAAGTTTTCTAGACCGAGATGGAAAAGATGACTGGCTACATGGATGAGTGTGAAGGTGTCGAGACTCTGGTCCCTCCTCTCGAGGAGAACATGGTGGGATACTGGGATCCCATCCCAGTTTCTCCCGTTATGGAGGTGATCGCGACCGAGGTTACCGAGGAGGGGGTCGAGGTGAATCAATCTGCGGGCATGTTTAGTCGTTCGATGCCGGGAAACGTTGTATTGGACCCTTGAAGGATCTAGATTATTTTCTCTGGTTCAGGATCTAACTGTTACCCTGCATGGTTGTTTTATGCTTAGTTGTGTTGGGCCGTGTGTGGCCGTTTTTATGTTCGGGACTGGCTGTATATGGCTTTGAATTATCTCTTTATTGAAAGAATTTAAGATTTTAAGAGTGTGTAGAGTAGTTGCGTGTAGAGGGAAGATTATGGGTTGTCATCTCGTAACATAACTCTTCTTTGTCGATCGTTCTATTCGTTGCTCGTTCGAGATGTGCGAAACATTTTCGCGAGCGTTTAGATGTGAACAAAGAGGCATGCTTTCAAGATCTCATATCTTTCAATATTTATGCCATGAGAAGTTAGAGACCAGTGTGCTGGGTTTAGGGAAAGATCTAGGTTTACTCTCGATTAAGGCTGTGCGATGACTAATCGGCTTTCATTTTGCGTGTTGCGATTTACACCTGATTCTATACCGCTATAAAGTCTGTGATATGTTCTCGGCTTATACGACTTGTATGGTAGGAATCAAGCATCTCTTCAGGGACAATTTATAATTCTGCCGAAAGTGCTGACCAAAATTTTGGATTTCTTTTACAGCACTATTACCCTTGTGTCGGGTGTTCGAGAGCTATCTCTACGAGATGGCTTAGTCTGTTTAGGACGTTGAGAGTTTGTTGTGATCAGAAACAAACTTATTGGTAGATATTACCGTTCTTGAATCTTCGCGAAGGATACGTTTTTAAGAAGGTCTGTGGGTTTTATAGTCGCGGATGGACTGTTTTTAAGGTGAGCATTCCGTTTAGGAAAGTTTTGACGAAAAACAGTTCTTCGAGGGTCAGCGACGGCTTGTTGTGTCGAAGGTTGAGTTTTTTGTACGTATGCCGCATTCTGTGCATGAAATATTTGCGGGCTTGAAGATGTGTGGCATCGCAAGAGTTTTGTTTTAACATTACGGCAGAGGAAAACGTTTTGTTTTGTTTGCGGATATTCGCAGCCAAAACTGTTGTTCTTGTTTGGACGTTAAATTGTTTGATTTGTTAGCGAGGAACTAGGATCAGTGCGTCGCATAAATTACCATGAGACTGTGCGACTTCCTTCACTGTGCTTTGTGAAGAGTCCCCCCCCCCCCCCAAAAGTTATTTCGTGTATAGTTAAAGATGTTTCATATAGCTCTAGGAGCCTTGATACGAGTTTTTCCTTATGTGCCGCTTTTTACTATTAAAACATTGTGGGTTTAGAGTAAACTGCAGAACATATTGAACTTGGTCGGTTGTCGAGAAGTTAAGTTTCCCGTTAACCGATTGGTGGTTACAACTATGTTTCGATATTAAGAATTTATCGTATAATTTCCGACTCTGGGTTATATGATAATTATTTGCACTTCGCATTTTTAGACTAATTGGGATTGTCGTTTTTCCGTTAAGTGATTGGATAGAGCAGTGGTCGCTTGAACATTTTGGCTCTGCCTGAAGTATGTGTTCAGCGGCATAGTCGAGGACGTTGCTGGTCACAGATTAGACCATGGCACGTTCGTGTTAACATTAAGGTCATGTTAGTTTAGAATTGTCCCAAATATGATGCCGAATTCTGGTCCAGACTTTTATCAGAAGGCGTAATTGGCCGAGCGCCAAAGAGCGTTTGTCGAGATTGATGGGCCAAGTCAGAGTTTTCCATGCTAAGATGGCCAATGGTGTTAGAAACGATTTTCCACTCTCGGTATCAGTAATTCGTATAACACAAACAGTAAAACAAGACTAAGTTTGCTAGCTCCACCACCCATGTCGAGAGACACCTATGTGGATGCAACTCGCGTTGCAATAGACGAAAAATATGAAAAAAGGTTTGAAGGATTTGGCACTCGACCTTTAGAAAGGCTGCCTACGTACCCCTTTCAAGGATCAAGTCGGACGTAGTTCAATTAAAAGAATGGACCAAGAGATCAAATTGCCGTAGCAAGTTTGCCTGGTAATTAAGTGCCAGTCATAGAAACCGATCTTATCGAGAATAAAGCTTAGGGTTTCTAATTGCAATGAGTTGTAGAGTCTAAGGAGATCATAATTGTCGAACAAAGATGGAGAAACGTCTCAGTATAACTTTTTCCTTCTAGCCACCTAAGTTATAAGTTCTTATAAACTAACAGAGCTTTTCTAGGTCTAAATCTCCGGATCCCTGTGCCTTTAACTTTAGCTCCCATTATATATGCCTTCTGGTTCGGTTCCTCTTTCCTTTTTTGCCCCTATGTAGAGTTTATCGCTTCGCGGAAACATTCTTTTTATCTCGATCTTCATCATTATTTTGGAAACTTGACATTTATCTTACGATTTCGTGAGATTTATCTTCTTTTGTGAGTAATGATACGCCGTAATAACATTGCTGGGCTCAATTTGTATGGAATCGCAAGTGGGTCTTTAGCCGCGTTTAGGCCTGTTTGGGCGTATATCGACTTAAACGTTTCACGATTTCTTCAAAAGAACGTTTAATGATACGACGTCACTTTAGCAAGGAGGTTTATACTTCTCGTATAGTTTAGACAACTATGGTGCTGAGTTAACCGTTGCGGTTTATACAATAACCATGAACTTCATTCGGGAAAATGAGTCTTCGCGGTTTTAATCGTAAAGTTCCAACGGTAATTCCGATTGAGACAAAACGAAGAGCATTTTGATCGAGATTCGAGAGATAAGCCAAAGGGTTTGGTATCACTCTCCATATGGCAAATTGGGAGCTTTATTTAGTTACCTGGGAGATGTATTTGGCGACCTGTGGTTCATTTGGCGACTCTTACTTGTTTTAATCATAAAATCTCAACAGAAACTCCAATTGAGACATGAAAAGCATTTTGATCGCGACTCGAAGAGGAATACAAAGGAGAGACACAATTCACCATATCGTGACCCAAATTTGGATAGTCGAGTTCGCCGTATGGCTATCCAGTCATTGAAAGGTCTGGTGACCATATGGCGACCCGGACTCAGAGAGCCTAGGTCGCCATATGACGACCCAGACTCGGAGGGCCTAGGTTACCATATGGTGACCCGGACTCGGAGAGCCTAGGTCACCATATGGCCACCCGGACTCGGAGAGTCTAGGTCACCATATGGCCACTCGGACTCGGATAGCCTAGCTCGCCATATGGAGACTCGGCCTCGGAGGGCCTAGCTCGCCATATGGCGACCTAGACTCAGAGAGCCTAGGTCGCCATGGCGACCCCGACTGTGTGGGTCTATGTCACCATATGGCGACCCAAGTTGTATGGGTTCAGGTCGCCATATGGCGACCCGTAACCTTACCTTGTGTGCGCAGGTCGCCATATGGTGACCCGTGATTTGCGTGTGCGGGTTGCCATTTGGCGACTGGTGCTTGCTGAGTGCAGGTCACCATATGGTGACCCGTTCTTGCTGGGTGCAGGTCGCTATATGGTGACCTGTGTTCTGTGAGAGTGGGTCACCAGATCGTTATGTACGTTACGTGTGGGACTTGCCGTATGATGACTTGCTCCATGCGGCTTGATCGTTCTTTGAAAACTTTTGTGAGCCAAAACCTCGAAAGAAACATTTTTCGAGGACTTGAGCCGTTGATTTCGTCCTGACCGATTTTGACTCCAATATGTACAACTCTCGATTAACTCTATTTCCTATTACGTTCCCGTTGGTCCGGACCCTTCACCATAAAAGAAGTTACACCTTACGGGACAGTTGTCCTATTTAATTCTAAAAGAGAAGATTTCATGGTGAATGGACAGCGAGTGAAACATTATTGGGCCAGAGCTGAAATCCCGCTAACTCAGACCACACGTCTAGAGGTGCCTATTTCTGACTGATAAGCCCATTTCTCGTCAAGCTAACGACTTTAAACAAGCGCTGAGTTGGAGGCAACCAACTAAATTAATAATACAATAATAATATAAATATATATAACTATAAATAATAATAAAAACAAAAAACAAAAAGAAGAATTTATATATTAGCAATAATTAATTAATTAAAACAAATGTATAATAATTATCAATTATTTATGCAATTACAAAAATCTTAAGCAAATAAGGAGTCACCGACAAAACTATCGATCGATGCCCCTATATTGCCATCGATCTACAGTCGTGCGTCGAGTAGGTTAACTCGACGCGAACCCGATCATAAAACACTTTTCTCCAACCGCCAAAACAAACACGAGGTCTACACCTGATTTCTCTCCAAAATTTTGGTCGGTTTTTCTCGTTCTTTGAGCCTAAACCACACGATTTCTACCCTATCTACTTGTTTAACTCTTTAAATCACTCAATCTTTAAGGTATGTTCTCCAAATATCTTAGTTTAGGGAACTTTTAGGGTTTGAAGAAAAATCAAATTTTTGGTTGTTTAACTCGGAATGTAGAACAATTTAGGGTGCTGGAGTACTATATTAGGAACTATCCATCATCTTTACACATGATTTGCACGATTTGAGTTGATTATTTTCGATCTTGTGAACACTGATCCTCGACTCAACATCGATAGATGCCCATGACTCAAAACCGATCGACGGCCATTAGGTGTTGTCAATCGACGATCATGCGATACCATCGATCGACGGCTGCTCTTTTCACTTTCAACATAGATTCTGGTTTGTGTTTTGTTTCATTATATTCAGATGGACGAGAGGTGAACTTAGGCACGTTACGAGGTCGGTAGCACCAGCGATCCACCGTGGGGTCCTCCATGCCGAGACCCCTGGCCCAAGGAAGAGGAGGCTATGCTTGCTACATTCGAGGACTATCCCGATCCTCGAGGAGCACTGCAATCGAGCGACTGCACACACCGTCCCCTGAGCGAGGAGTGGGACGACTTCGACAGCCTCTATTACAACGCCTGGCAATGCGTCGCCATTGAGCAAACCAAGTTCGCGTACAATAAAACATTGAAGAAACTGGGGCTCTACCATGACTTTAGACAGATAGTGCATGAGCTTGGGTTGGGCACCATGGCTACTATGCCGTATCCTCTATTCCCCGACCTGGTTCGACAGTGTATCTCCACAGCTCAGGTGCTCTACAAGAGCCCTAGAGCGAAGGTGGCCCATGAAGCCACCCTGACCTTCTTCGTCAGAGGCATCTGGTACAAGATTCCCATCCCGCAGATGTGCAAGATCTACGGCTTTGACATTAGCGCCAGTGCCTCCTCTGCTTTCCCAGGCCTACCGACTTTCTGGGGCCTCATTGGGACTAGTCACTTCGACTCCGGCTCAGCCATGGTCGGACGTCCGTCACCCGACACTGTACTAATTCTTAAAGATCCTTGCCAACACCCTGCTATGCAAGATGGAACCTAACAAGGTTTGGGTCCAGGAGCGGACAGTGCTATACTATTCCATTAGGGAATTAGTTCACCTTGAGGACGAGCTCTTCCCCCCCCCCCCCCCCCCCCCCACCGATCACCGATCAGAAGGTGAACATGGGGGCTATTTTTGCGGAGCACCTAGCGACCCTGAAGGATAAACCCTCCTTCAAGGGTTCTGCCGTGAAGAGGGAGACGATAGGGAGCCTCTTGACACCCATCTTTAGCTTTCTTGGCATTATCCTAGAGGGAGCTTCAGTGGAGAGAGGATTGCGCTTCATGGATGAGGGCCACCTGACGAGGGCTGAAGGAGTGACGCTTTTGGTCCTTTGTGGATGACGAGGGACCGCGGCTGATAGCACTTCTATTGCGAGAGGTGACAGATTTCCCTGATGATCTAGAGTGCCTCGCATTCCACCCAGCTGAGCGTCACATCCACACCGCACCCCTCAGAGTACAACGCAGAGGAGGCCTCCGCCCAGTAAACCCAGTCGCAGCGGACGAGCCAGCGCAGCCATTTACGCCTCTCCCAGCCTTCCCTAAGATTCCAGAGATCTCCATACACGACCATGGTGCTTTCCAGCAGGTCACGGTGGACGCGCTTCGAGCGATTTGGTCCAGGGTAGAGACAATGTTCCGATGCCAGTGCTTCAGCCGTCCGAGGACACGCACCAGATCACCACCAGGACCCCAGCAGCAGCAATATCAGCAGGACCAGGCTACATCCGACGAGGAGTAGTCTTTTCGATACTCCTTTCTCTTTTACTTCATCTCCCGTTCAGAATTATACTTATGTTTATTTGTTTTTGTTGCATTCTATTTTCGACTATCTATTTATTTATTATTGTTTGGCTCTTATTTCACCATGTTTTTGAGTGTCTAACAGTGCTAACCTAAAGCGAGATGATCATAATGGAGAGTAGACACACACGATTCAGGCTGACAGCCTACCATCGGTCGACGCCTCCT
This sequence comes from Moricandia moricandioides, assembly GCA_905132885.1. Classification (NCBI taxonomy): domain Eukaryota; kingdom Viridiplantae; phylum Streptophyta; class Magnoliopsida; order Brassicales; family Brassicaceae; genus Moricandia; species Moricandia moricandioides. Next base: position 22,371 of record CAJHQQ010002587.1, read on the forward strand.
AGTTGCTATCGATTGATGGCGCTCTAACATAGCGTAACGAATTTCTAACTAGTACCGTTTAGAATAAGCATCGATCGATGCTGTATTACTGCCATCGATCGATGCCGTATTACCGCCATCGATCGACGCTCAGCCGAGATACGCGAGAGAGATCTCCTAAACCCTGGGGTTTGAATTTAGAACGATGCTTAATAAAACCCTAGCAATCTATTAGTTTGCATTATCTAAATCTACCTAAAAATTTCTCCTAAGTCTAATCTCTAAATTTAAATCACTACAAGAAAACTCGGCCATTACTAGGACGAGTTTCCTCGTAACACGTTCATCGTAAAGCTTTTTTCCTCGTAAGGTCGTAGCTAATTTACGAGGAAACATTTCCTCGTAAAGGCGTGGGTTGGTTTTCCTCGTAAGCTCGTCGTATGGTTTCCTCGTAACAGCGTAGTAAAGTTTTCCTAGTAAGATCGTAGTAAATCCTTACGAGGAATTTACTAGAACAGTTTACGAGGATTTTACTTGGAATCCTTACGAGGATTTTGCTTCGAAATTGTTTTTTCCCTATTAAAAATAATAATTATAAATATAATTATTTTTTATTTAAAAATTAAAAAAATCAAATTATAAATAAAAACTAAAAAACAAAATATTTTATAAATAACTAAATAATATACAGAAAGTTTTAAAATTCATAATATACAATTAAAAAAAAAACTACGGATGGTGGCCGTGAAATTGCTGAACGAAGTCGTCCTGGCTCGGGAAATCCTCTCCATAGTTGGTGGCCGGCTGTGACTGTGATGGTGGATGCTGTTGGGTTCCTCCGCCTTCCCGTCTCTGACGCAACATCTCCTCCAAATGCGGGTTTCCAACCGCCATAATCTCGAGGACATTGGTGAGAGAAGTGACATGGTCAGTGAGCGAAGATAACTCCGAGCGTAGCTAAGCGTTGACATCGTGCTGCTCCTGATGATAAGACGATGTCGCTGCAGGGACATCGTTAACCGAGCCAATCCCGATGATACGCCCCTTTTTCCTAGGGGCGACCTGTAAATAAAAATATTAATAACATTTAAAAAAAATTAAAAAAATATTTAAAATTAATTAATAGTAAAACTAAATTATTTACCTGCTCGTAAATCTTATCCACTTCAACAGTGGATAATATGACTGGAGTCCCAGCCTGCTGAGTCAACTGGGTCTGGCGCTCGTCAACCCTCGCAACAACCTCGTTGTAGATCCGCTCGGAAGCAGGATCTACAAACTGCCCAGCCTTGTTCCGGTGGGTCCTCTCGTAAAGGTCTTTCAGAGATGGAAGAACTCCTGTCTCCTTAGCCTAAAATTAATTTATAAAATTAAATATTAATTTGGAATATTCAAATAAAATAAAAATTATAAATAGATTAAAAATCATCTTACCATGTCTAGACGAATTCCCGCGTGAGGTTTTTGACCCGTGGTGTGAAGCACCTTCGTGTTGCCATGCTCGTCTTTGGTCATGCGGTTCCCGGAGTTTGTGTTGGAGGTTCTGACCGAGTCCGGCAACTCCCAATGGCTGATGAGGCCATCCCACACCGTGGTTGTGAGGCAATCGGGTTTCCCGGCCTCGTAACCATCCACCTGATTTAAAAAAAAAATAGAATTAATTTAAGTCAGTATATAATATTTTTAAAACTATATATATATTATAATTTATAAATCTATATATACGTGATAGTCGCCCTTCCAGTTGTAGACCATGTCGAGCAATCGTGCTCTTGCCTTGGCCTCAAACTCCTGCTTCACCCGCTGGTGAATCCCAATAGACCAGCGATACTTTTGCTGTAACCAGAAAAAATAAAAGATGGATTAGTTCAATAATATCAATAATTTTAAATAATTAAAAATAAATTAACTAATTAAACTTACAACAAACGATTTGAACCACGTCTTTTTTGTGTGGCTCGCTGTCATCTTCCAGTTTGGAGCTGGATCGGGAAAGTATCCCTTAATGCAGTCCGAGACGCTAGATCTGACACAATTGTCAACACCAAACCTGGAAAGACACAAAATAAATCATTAATTAGATTAATTAAGAAATAAATAAAAAAAACTTTTTTAAAATTAAAACATACCAAAAAATGTTTCGGCCGTCCCGTCGGATAGGATCTAACTCTGCCAGCCCTTCTCTGCCTGGAAGGGCCAAAATATCCTCCACCGTGTACACCGCAAAGGGTGCGTTCGGCGGCACATCCAAATCGGGATGAACCCCGACCGGTGGAGGAGGAGGAGGAGGATGGGGTTCCCGGGACGCCGTAGAAGCTCCCTGAGTCTCGGGAATCGAAGATGAACCGGGAGCTGACGAAGATGAACCCGGAGCATCCTGACGCCCAAACATGTCTCCGTAGTGACTCCCCTCGAGAGACGACGTCCTCTTACCGGCAGCCTTTTTTTCTGATGACAGTCTGAAACATACCCATCAGGGAACTTCACTTCTGAAGACACCCAGTCGAACAACGCAGACTTTTTTTCTGATGACAGTCTGAAAATTGGAACTGGAACTTGCCCATTGCTTTTTATATGTAGCTCACTCCTTGAGCAGATATCGGGTAAGTCCAACCTTAATTTTACGTTGTCTTTCGTCTTCCCTGGGACATTCAATATAGTGTTCATGATGTTCTCAAAAAAGTTCTTCTCTATATGCATCACATCGAGGTTGTGGCGCAAAAGAAGATCTTTCCAATATGGCAATTCCCAAAGTATACTCTTTTTGTGCCAATTGTGCTGAACACCATAATAATCAGGCATATTACTGGGAACATGCCAATTCCCACCACGAGGAGCTGTTTCTAGAGCACCGTAGTAATCGATTTGCGCTTCGATTTGTTCTCCAGTTAAATATGGAGGAGGAGTGTCCCTGACAACCCTTTTGTGCCTGAACAATTTCTTGTTTCTTCGGTATGGGTGGTGAATGGGAAGAAATCGACGGTGACAATCGAACCAACTAGTCTTCCTACCATGCTTCAACTGAAATGCATATGTCATTCCATTACAATATGGACAAGCTAATCTCCCATGTGTAGTCCACCCAGACAACATACCATATGCAGGAAAGTCACTTATGGTCCACAAAAGCATCTCTCGCATCGTAAAGTTTGTTTTCGTTGAACAATCATATGTCCTCACCCCTGTTGACCACAAATCTTTCAACTCTTTTATCAGTGGTTGTAGAAAAACGTCGAGAGATCTTTTTGGATGTTTTGGACCAGGTATTAATATGGTCATGAATAGAAACTCTCGTCGCATGCACATCTCCGGTGGCAAGTTATACGGTGTAAGAAAGACCGGCCACAATGAATATTGTCTCCCAGACATTCCAAATGGACTAAATCCATCAGTGCATAATCCAAGATACACATTCCGGCTATTGCTAGCGAAATGTGGATGTACATTGTTAAAATGTTTCCATGCTCTTGCATCTGATGGATGAGTCATCTCTCCATCCGTCTGAGTATGCTCGGCGTGCCATCTCATCCCTCCAGCTGTCTCCTCAGATTGGTACAATCTTTTCAATCTGTCTGTGATTGGTAGGTACCACATCCTTTGGTACGGTACCCTATTACGCCCTCGACCTTGCGGTTTGAATCGTGGCTTCTTACAAAATCGACATTCTTCTAACTTCTCATCATTTCCCCAGTAAATCATGCAGTTGTCGATGCAAACGTCTATCATCTCCGAGGGTAACCCAAGACTATATACCAATTTCTGAATCTGATAATAAGATTCAGCAGAGACATTGTCTTCTGGCAAATACTCTTTAAACAAGTCTGCCCATGCATCCATACAATTTTCAGGTAGATTGTGATCGGTTTTAATACTCATCATTCTAGCAGCCAACGACAATTTAGACAGACCTTCTCTACAACCACTGTAAATTGGCTCATTCGCAGCATCTAACATTTCATAAAACTTTTTTGCATCTAAGTTAGGTTCTTCAACTTCATCGTCATCATGAGTTACAAATGCATCACCTACCATATCATGAACCCTATCACAATCTACCATTTGTTCCTCTTGGTGATGATAGCTATTACTACTGCTACCTTCATTACGCAAATGCTCAACCGGTTCAATCTGAAAATTGCTATTACTACTGCTACCTTCATTCCTACAACTAGCATCTTCTCCATGTTGATACCAAATATAATAATATGGCATGAAACCTCTATTTATTAAATGCTTCCAAACATTTTCACGAGGGCCTAATTTGGTATTGCAACATTTCCGACAAGGACAAAACATCTTACCACTTTCCTGCGTGAGTGGTGTCGAATCTGCTTGATGCATAAACGTCTCCAACCCTTCGAGAAATTCTTTTGTCACCCTCCCGTTATTATCTCTGTGTGAATACATCCACTTCCGCAACTCGAAAATATTTCCCGGACCGGACATTTTTTTTTTGTTTGATTAAGCATATAGCTGATTTTTTTTGGTGTGTTTCAAATGAATCACATATGGTGGTATTTATAGGAATTTTCGAATCTGAGAATTTATTAGGAAATTGCTAGGAAAAGTAAGTACAAAACACATTTTTGATTTAAATTCGATATTTTCTATCCATTTCCTCTTAATTTCGTAGTAACAAAACCTTTCCTCCTAATTTCGTAGTAAAGGGTTACTAGGCTTTTACGAGGAGAAGTTTTACTATGAGTTTACGAGGAAAATGAAGTTTTCCTCGTAATAGCCACGTAAGGTTACTTCGATTTTACGAGGAAACCTTTTTCTCGTAAGATTACGAGCACTTTACGAGGAAAACAGGTTTCCTCGTAAAATCGACGTAACATCGTAGTAATTTTACGAGGAATTATTTTCCTAGTAAATTTTCCTAGTAAAAGCTTAGTTTTCTTGTAGTGAATCCTTATAAACCAAATCAATCTTAAAGTCGCTTTTATTGTTATTGTCATAATTCATCTAGCTTTAATTCGAAAACAAGAAGTCTATTTTGGAATCTTAGGGTCTCTGTGGATTTGATCCCTAAGTACTACACTGAACCTCTTATTTGAGAGAGTAAAGTGGGAATATAAGGTTAACTTTAAGGTGAAATAAAAACCCACATCAATATACAATATCCTCAAACCGTTCAGATGATGCATTGGATGCTCATGTCGCGGTCCATGGTAGGATTTCTGTGCAACAAGTGCGAAGAATGACAGTTTGATCTCAAAGTCGTTCCTCTGGAAAGCTGGAGGATGAATAGCGGATCTGTTAGCATAGAACTTGTCTTGACTATTGTAGTTTGCCACAGTCCATTGAGCAGCTTGGGCATTAGCTTCAGGTTGAGATACTGCAGCGGCTGCTTCTATTTCTGGTTCAGGGATTTCAGTCCCCTATCATCAATTCTCTTACCTGTTGCATACAGGTTTCCTCTCTCATCTCGGACCAAAACTAAAGTCGCGACCATCTAAACTCGTGAACTATTGACGATCGATGCGGTGTTGGTGTTGTCAATGGGATGTTGGTCATGAAGAAGCGTTGATCAACAGTTGAATGCTGATGTCTATCGATGCTTGACGTATATTTTTACGGATTGAGCATTTGATTAAAACTGGATCTGAAAAGATTAATTCCTGGTTCTTATTGCTTCTGGTATTGTTGGGCATGAACCTCAAAGACAAGAAAAATAAATTATTAGTAAATTACAGTAATGAAAAGCCTAGACTAAACCTAAAAAATAAATTTAGTGGCGATCCTTTCTCCCCGGCAACGACGCAAAATTTGACAGAGTACATGTTAAGGTTTATGTTCTTAATAATGTAATCTATCAAATTAACCCTACGAACTACTATTGCCAAAAAAATGTCAAACTGCAGTACCTAGGGATCGAATCCACAGAGAGTGAGGGGACACAATGGATTTCTATAACTCTAATGGTTAAGTTGTGCAAACTATAAATAGTAGTTTGGTTGTAAGTCTATCAGGAATAGAAAATTATCTAAAATACAAAGCGAATGCAAATATGAAAAAACGTTATATGTGGGATTTCAGACAAGTGAATTATAATGGTTAGGATGCAAGGAATTATTATTATGCGAGAACAATAAATGTTAACTAGTCGGACCCCCTCTTGTCCCAGCTCTCGTATGCAGACAGAGAAGTGCACCATCGATCGACGACTAAGGCCTGATATCGTTCGATGCTAATCAGACATGAAGTTTGTCCACTATGCTAATTAGACAAGCTCTCGCATGAACCATAAATATAAGAGGTGAATTACTAAGAATTGATCAAAGAAAACATGATGAATTGGACAAAACATAGAATAATAAATGGGGTTTTACAGATCTCTGAAGGAGTTCAGATCTTCTCCTCGAAACTACTAAAAAGCTCAATGCAAGAAAACTAAAAGCTGTGAAATAAAATGTGGTGTGCTGCCTAAATAATGGCGAAACCCATATAAACTAGGTCAAAAATCGTCCAAGGGCATTCTCGTCATTCTTCTTGACTTGGGCATGAAGTTGACCAATACTCTGTGAGTGAGCCGTCGATCGACAGCAAGGATGTTCCGTCGATCGATGCTGAATGTGAACAGCTACTAGATATATCTTCTAAGTACTATATATCTCTTCTAAATATTCTATCAAGCTCCATGATCTCCATAATGTTTGAAAACGTACATGAACCTGTAAGGACTCTAAAACACAATCCAGACACACATAATAGACTTCAAATAGAGTCCAAATGATGGTCTAAAACTGGTAAATAACAAGGCATATCATATATCAACTTATTTCAAAAGGAAGATAGACGTGTTGTGTTGATGAACCTTCCAAAATTAAAATAAATGAAATATATTATTAGCGAAACAGCATCAAATATTTTACCACACTGTTTCGGATTTCTTATTTGATTAAAGTGTTCATTACAATGTGATTATATAATGCGTAACCAAAGTAAACCTAGAAAAAGTTCAATATAAATTGGGAATAATCCTAAAAAATACACTGACTAATTTTCATTTTTTAATAAAATACACAAACTATTTTGGATTCCCGTTTTATACACAAACTAATTTGTGTTGCATATTAAATACACAAACTTTCAAAATTCACATATTTTACACACTTTTTTAAACCATGTTAACTACATTTAACGGAAATTACGACGATGTTATTGCTTAACTAAACACATATTTAATTTGCATAAAAAATCCTTAAAAATACACGAACTATATTACTTTTTAGTGTATTAAAGTTGGGAGAATTGTGAGTGTATAGACTTGGAAAATTTCAGAAAATTATTTGGCCAACACATTTGATTTTGTTTTAAGGGAAAACAAGCAAAAGAAGACCAAATAGATTGGGCGATATAAAAAAAAATACATCCAGTCTTTAAATCAAACTAGATTTTAACCCGCACGTCCGTGCGGATATTTTTCTAGTTTAAAAATGTATTAGATATTATTAAAAATGTTATAAATATATAATTTCTATTTAAGTGTTTTATATTGTGTAACTCTATAATATTATTGTTTATATTTCTTATTCAATATTATTAATATATAATTATTTGTTTAGAACATTTTACTTTGTTATTAATTTTTATTACTAACTAATATATTTTCGAGTTAGGTACAATAAAATAACCATATGAAATAATCAAATAGAGAACTTTTTTCATAATATATTTTTTTCTTTAATTTATAAATTTTTTCATATAATATATTTTAAATTTTATTTATTTATATTATATAAAAGAAACATATTTAAGATCATTTCTACTTACATGTTGTGTATAATAAAATATAATTTAACATATATTATTTTAGTATTTTATGTTATTTATTTTGTTTAAATAATATAGCCTTATTTTTTTAGTAAATTTTATACATAGTAGTATCTATCATATTGTTTTAGTAAATTTTATTGATATAGAATATTTTGTGGATGTGATGATATTAATCTTTATTTTTTTAAATTAAGACTTCAAAATATTAAATTGATTTAATTTTTACAACATATATAAATATTTTGTTCGGGGTGCATTTCATAAAGTTATTTTTATTATCTATGATTTTATATTTTGTAAAATTTTCAATCTTATGATTTTGAGTTTAAATATTTATTTTCAAATTTTTATATTTTGTCAAGAAAACTTTGCAAAATTACACAACTATTTTTGAGTTTGTTTGGAACATTAAATGAATTTTGAATTTTTTTGTGACTACATATATTCTATTATTTTATAAATAAAATATTTGAATTTTTGGTACTATCTTTAAAAAATTACTCAATATATTTTTTATAATTAAAATAAAAAAAATTAAAATTAAAATTGTATTTGTTATTAATATTTTAAAGGAATTACTAAAATTGCATAGTTTTCTAATAACATATTTTTAAATAGTATATGAACTAAAGTTTATTATATACTATTATATTTTTGTATACAAACATTTTTAAACAATATATTGTTGAGAGTTTCAAATAAATAAAAAGTTGTAGATATATATATATATAAGTTTAACCTATGTTAATAACTTTATTTTGTATAAAAGTATTATATAGTTTACAAATTTTAATCCATTTTAATGATGAGTGGTAATTTATTTAAATGAAAAATTTAAAAATTGTTAAATTATCTATCAATATAATTTTATCATATTTAATTCATCTAGAACTGCTATTTTTATATAATTCAGAATTTATTTATAGAATTTATAAGAAAAAACAATATAGAAATTTGTTTTCTTGTTTTATAATAAAATATTAATTAAAATTGATTTATAATAATACAATATTACTAATTACGAAATTTATTAATGTGTTATTTTATAAAAAAAATATTTAAAATTTTAGGTAAGATTTTGTTAGATTCTTTCTCAACAGATTTTGTTATAATTAAAAAATAAAATTTAAATTTAGGGTTGGTTTATTAATTATGTAAATAATCAAATATGTCTTATTAACTAATTTTTTAAGTGGTCATATGATAACTTGTTAGTAGTAGAATAGATTAGATTCGTAAAATGTCCAACTCAGTAGGAAAAATATATAAAAACAGGTAAAGTTGTAATTAAGTAGAAACAAGCGAAATGTACGTTACAGAAAAAACTATAGCGGCAATGAGGGTCAGTGTTGAAACTGAGACGTGGTTGGTTCCAGAACTTGAGGGAGACTCTGCAGTCATGACCGGAGAGTCAGCCAAAGATGGTGAAGATGTAGGTGACTCGACCGAAGATGGTGAGGTCATAGGTGTTCCAGCCGATGGAGAAACTGCATCAATATTATCATTCGTACATTATATTTCTTAGCATACAATATGATATAAGCAAAACAAAAACGTTGAAAGAAGACTTTGGTTTTCAAACTGAAAAGTACATAACATTTCAGTTTCGCTTTTTTCTTACCAATATTCAGTTCTGATTACAAGTATAATACAAAATATATAATTAAAAAAGTATAACATTTAAAAGATATAAAATATAACCACATCAAAAGTGTAGTTTAGTTTTAATTATTTTGAAATACCAGTAATTTACTCTTACAATCCTAATGATCCTTACTAAAAATATCAAACAGATTTAGTTCACCCGAAAATCTAGTCAATTTGCTAAAAATACCACACTATTTTTAATACATTAATTTTTTTAATCAGTCAATAAGGCAACAAAGAAAATGAAAAAAAATGAAAACAGAAAAGCCTTCAATGTTAATTATCAAAGTAAAAAGACCAAAACAACTCAACACGTACTCAGAGGCATACCCGGAGTAGATGTAGCCGGTGTCTCCGCGTCCAGCATCGCTACACAAGTAATAAAAAAATTTAACTTCGATACAATGAAAATACTACGAAAAAACTTTACTTAGTACTCACTACAATGAGGAGCAACAATGGGGAGCTTGCAAATTGTAGGCATGGCAAGCGCTCTAGTGTTGTTTACTGCAATCCCCATATTTTTACTACTTTCTAAGCCGATGCAAATACACTTAGGGTTATATTGTAGAACAGATAGGATTCCACCACAGCAAACTTTCGTGGGCTTAGTATCATTTGATCCGGGGGTAAGGTATGAGAGACAATCCATCATGTCGTATATAACGCTGGAGCAATCAGAATTTGATGGTCCTGGCGCTGGAGTTGCTGCTGATGAGGGAGCTTTTGCCGGCTGATGCTTGTTGCGGGCGTAGATGGGTGCATAGGATGATGATAGTAGAAGTATTAAAACGGAAAGAAGAAGAGACTGCTTCATTATTGATATATTCTTTGAAATTTCTTAATTATTGTTTGTTGAATTCTTTGTGTTAGATTGGTTTTAGTATATAGGAAGACAAGGTTTATATAGAAGTGAACTCGGCAGGGAAAAAGATAAGAATTTCTTTCTGTTTGTTAGCTTTTTTTTCTTTTTAAGGATTTGAAGCCCGGTTCTCTCGTTCCTTAAGTTTTGGGGGTTAGAGATTATTGTTGAATAGGTTAGTAGTTTGTTATTATCTTTTAACGATTTGATTGTTTTTTTTGTTCGTTGAGTTGATCTTCTTGTTTAAATGTTTTGTAACAGAAGCGCATATATTTGACAAATGGTGTACTTTTTATTTAAGTTCAGATATCTTCTTGTTTACGAACGCATCATTTGTTAGTAAACAAATAATAGTTGACAAGAAAATAAACCAACGATATGAAATCGTTAGAAAGAAAAAGCCGAAATGAAACTGACAAACACATAATTGTTGATACTTATATTCATTAATACTGCATGCTTATAAAATACTACTGAGCGCGCTTAACCAAAACGATTAGTTCTTTACAAAACGTGGGAAATTCCAATTCCGATAAATGTTTCCTTATGACGCGAGAGTCCAGTTTGAAAACTTTAAAAACAAAATGTGAATTAAAAAATAATATAAAACTGTAAAAACGTTTGGAAACCGTTAAAAATAGACGAATATATGAAGTTGACATTTGAGCTTTTTTTTACTCATAAATTGTCCATAGGTAAGATGGTTTCTGTACGACTTTTAAATCCTATAATAAAACCACATGAGATTATTTTGCATCACCCAAAACAAAATTTGGGAACTTCATCCATGCTATACTCTCAGACATTTACTTTGAAAGACATAAGATATTGCTGAAACTTTGTATGTGAAATCTAATATTTTTTTAAGATTGTTATTTATGAGTGAGTGAGTGTTAACAAAGATTTAGACATTTATTACTATGTTTTCTTTGTAAGATTAGCTTTTAGGATTTCTATTATTAAATTTATCCCAAAACTATATTTTAGATTTATATTAATTTAACCCTAAAAATTTCTAAAAAAGAAGAAACAAACACTAACATTTAATCCATGATAACGATCATAAGAATTAAAATCAACTGATCAAATGATTTTCTCCTTCATTTGACCTTTTAACTTTGATGATTTCTTTTGATGGAGAAGGAATCCAAGTTCTTAACACAATCTCTCTATGTTGTAATTATTTTTATGTTGTTTTTCATATGCCTTACTTTACATGGATGTCTCTTTATATAATGACCAAGAGACACAATCAATAAACACTACTTAACAATTACTATCACACATGTGTCTTTACATATATTATATAGTACTATCTATAATATATATATACTTTAATATTAGGTAAAGAATGAGAGTTATCAATACACCCCGATTCTAACTCAGTAATCGAAACCAATCCATCATGGTATCTTCTTTAATATTATAATCTAAAATATGAACTTAAACTTTATATTAAACCAATAGATACATAGGTCGTATAGAATACAAAATATTCTTACATTCTCCCACTTGACCTTTGTGTCAACTTAAGGGTTTAATAACTATAATGTGCACTTTTACATCAAGTTCCCGTGATCTTTATTAAAATTAGAATTGATTGAATCATGGCGGTTGTATGTCATTAAACAACGTAGTCCCTTCCATGTATCACAAAATCAATTCTAACTTTATGTTATCTTTACATGAGAAACTTTATTCTCATAACTTTACCATATGTTATCTTTGAACTTTAAATGTATGCACATTCTTTATTGATAACATATTTACTAAACAGAAACTTAACTTTAATTGAATTCCTAGGTGTCAGATATTTAATGAGCATTCTATAAATATAATAGCAAGGTTTTTTCTATAATACCCATACGCTCTAAATGGCCATTGAACGCCCTGGGTGGTAGAACTTTAGTTTGCGGATCCGTTATCATTACATCCTTTCTTATATGCTCAAAAGACACTCTATGTTTCCGAACTTCTTCTTTAACAGACAAGTACTTTAACTTAATGTGCTTAACACCATTCCTATACTTGTCACCCTTTCAAAAGAAGACAGCTTTGAAATAATCACTATAAACTCTCAGCGACTTGACTATAATTAATTAATGTCGACAATCCAAAAGCCTGAGATAATTTTTTGCAACCACTATTCATTAATTATGGCCACAAAGCATGCTATAATTCACTTTAATATTGTTCCCTCAATTAATAGGAACAGCAACCAAACTTTGATTTTTACCATCAACGCATCTAACATAATCTGAGTCTAAATATCCAATGATCTTTAACTAATTGGATTTCCTTTATGTAAGCATATTCTTGATGGTGTCTTGCAAGTACGAGATGACCTTTCTTTGCAGCTTTCCAGTGGTTCACTCTGGGGTTACTTTCATATCGGCCCAACATTCCAATATCAAAACTGATATCACATTGAATACATGTCATATATAGTTGAAACTCCCAATCACTAATGTCTAAGAAAATCTTTCTATTTCTTTACGCTCCAATTCATTCTTATTACATTGACTAAGCTCTCCCTTCTGAATTAGAGATATTCCTACGGATTATTTGATTTTATTTTATATATTTCTAAGATTTTACTGATATATCTTTTTTGAGACAAACTCAACATTCTTTGTGATCTATCTTGAAAGATTTCTATCCCGATCACATAAGATGTCTCACCTATATCTTTCATTTCAAAGTTCTTAGAGAGATAATACTTTACATCATGTAACATGCCTATGTTATGTGCAACAATCATAATTACATGAACATATAAGACTAATATCAAAAAGCCTGCTCCCACTTACCTTAATGTAGATAAATCGATCAACGATCGTCTCTGCAAAACCATATAACATGATGGTATCATTAAACTTCAAATACCATTGTCTGGAAGCTTGTTTTAGTCTATATACTGAATTTCTCATCTTACACACCATATTTCTTTTCACGCGGGCATGAAACCTTCATGTTGGTCCATATATACTTCCTCCTCAAGATTTACATTCAGAGAGAAGACTAAACATCCATCTGGTGAAACTCAAAATCATAATGAGACGCCAAAAACAATTCTAAAAGAATCCTTCTTTGAAACTAGAGAGCAAGTCTCTTTATAGTTAACTAGCTTTTGACCTGCGCGCCCGCGCAGGTGTTATTTTTATAAATGTTAAATATTTTAAGTAATTTGTTTGATATAATTGTATATATGACTGAAATTTAATATTCGATATCTGTTATCCGATCTAGGATCCCATCTGCTTCGAAAAACGGATATTCGGGGATCCTAATAGTGATTTTACGGATTAGAATGATCGAGGTACAAATTCGGATAGTAAAATTTTAGGTATGGATATCCGGATCCGGATATTAAATATTTAAAATTTAATTATAGTTATCTATGTATATTATATATACTTTTATATAAAATAACTAAAATTTTAATTTTATTAAATTTTAATGATTTGAAGGTTTTTTAATAATAATTTTAAATAGACTAAATATATAGTTAATAGTTAGTTTTTGATTTATCTTTAATTAAAAAAGACAGATCCGGATATCCGCGTGTATTCAGATTTTATTCTGAATATCCTAACCCCGAATATCCGGATAACAATTTTACGAATCCGACGAATGCATATCTGAATCCGTATATCCTAAAATATCCCATATATTTAATCCGTCCTAGACCTAATTGTGTATATGTATTATATGGTGATTAAATTTTTTAAATTTATAAATTACATAATTTATTTTTATTAGATATATATATCGTACAAATGAATAATACATTGAATTTGTTTGTATATATAACCATTTATAATAAATATTAGTATGTATTTTAGTCATTAAATTGTTATGGAAAGTTCAATGATTATGTTACTGTAAATGAATAAGTTCAGATTATAATGGAAAATTATTAACATTATTATCATTTTTATAGTTCAAATATAATTGAGTAGCTTATATGAATATGAATAAAAATAAAATTAATTTAATGCTATATATATATGTGTATAATTCTGTTTTTATTATAAAATTGGAAAATACATATACAATATTTTATGAAGTTTCAATTCAAATGACAAAAGTTGTTAATGGACTTAGCCAAACTTTATTTTTTTCTTGTTAAGAATTGATGTTTGGATACAAGAATAATATCAATGGCATTACTTGTAAATATTAAGTAAAAGTAAGGGTTATTTCTTATTTGTACTTCACTTTTAATAGATTAGATGTCATCTTTTCTGGGTGAAACCTTTAGAAACAAGGCGAGCCTTGTATCTTTAAATGTTACCTTTCGAGTTGCATTAGCCTTAAAGAGTCATTTACAACCAACAATATTGAAACCATTAGGAAACTCTACTAAGTACTAAAAAATTATCACCCATAGATTTTATCATGACTTTGTGGCATCAACATTTTCAAGAATTTTCACTTTCCATGGCCTTTTGAGTGAGATCGAGTCTTCATCAATGTTTAAGTCACATTCACTTTCACTTTCAATGGCAACCACATCGGCATTTGGTATGACAGATTTTCTTTCACTTTCATATCGCTTTAAAAGTTACTTATGATTCACTATTCTCTACTTGAATTGTGAGAGGTTCATCGACTATTTTAGCTAGTGGGATTATTGCATCCTCATGTTGTTCGATTGTGTAGAAACAATTACCTCATGTGCAACTTTAGGTGAAGGAAATTCAACCTGAATTTCATTAATGTCCATTGATATAGCCTATTTATTACCAGTTTTAGGCGAAGTAATAGGTTGTATTTAGGGTCTATTATGTGTGTTTAGGCTATATTTTAAGGTCTTTACAGGTCCAGATATGTTTTGGAGATATATGGAGATACTTGGAGCTTTTGGAGCATTTAGAGGAGAATAATTCGTAGCTGATCATTGAGAGAGTCGAAGTACAAGATTGTCGTCGATCGACGACACTACCAAGATCGATCGATGCTGGACACTTGACATCGATCGATGACCAATTCACAAACAATCGATTTCAAGCCAAAGTTAGAGACAAGACGCAAGATTACAAGATTACTCCTGGACGAGTTTTGACCTAAATTTTAGGATTTTATATTTATACTTTATGTAATACACCAGTACAAGGGTGTGTGCGGTGTGTGAGTGGTGCGGTGTGTGCAAGGGTGGTGTGCCAGTGGCAGATTGTGTGCACCAGCACTCCATTATAGATTTAAGATTTATTTAGGGGAGAAGATTCATAACTTCTGAGGAAGATTTGTATTGGAACCCCATTCTTTTATCTATGCATTATATTCAGATTATTATTGTTACTTTCATTATGTCTGAGTAATTATCAACTATATTTAGGGTTGAATGATAGCAATCATAGATTAGCTCAATATTAGGATTGCCAAATTAAGTTAATATCTATCAATTGAGTTTTGCTTAATTCTTGCATTCTAGAGTAGCTAACTAGGATTTCGAAAGTAGGACATGGACTAATACGAGAGTAGGTTTTGTGCCAAAATAGAATCTATTGAACTAGGTTGTTAGGTGCATGCGAGAGCTGGTCTAATTAGCTTGGTGAACATATCAAATCTCGTTCACACTTCCTTCTGATTTCACCGTCGATCGACATCAGGGCTTAACCATTGATCGATGGTTTTTCTTTTTGCTCGCATACGAGAGTTGGAGTTAAAATCGTTAATATTTAATATTTGAGTTCTAGAATATTTACATATTCATGATTTTTATTCCCTATAATTCATTGAGCTTGAAAACCCTAGATCTAGCATATTTATTTTTACATCTAGTTAGTCTATTATCATATTTCCATATTTACATTATTTTCATATTTACACTATTAGCATATTTCCATATTGCATCTACACCTTCCAATAAGGAATATTTCCTTAAATTGATTACTTGTTACCAATATATATAATCACCTAACTTAGTCTTTAGAAATTAGAAATCTATTGTGTGCCATTGTTATTTGTGGATTCAATCCCTAAGAACTACACATGATCTCTCTTGGCAACATTATTGTTTTGTGTGTTAGGATAAAGGGTTAATTTGACAGTTAATTGTTTAGGATATTTATACCCTGCTAGAGCAATAAACACACTTGTGTCAAATTTGGCGCCGTTGCCGGGGAACATTGATCGCCATTAGATTTAATTTCTAGGATTTAGTCTAGGTTTATTTTTATTTCCAAGTTACTAATTTTTCTTTTTCTTTGTTTTTCAGGTGCATGCAAAAGAGTATCATGAGCAATAAAGGACAATAATTACTATTCTCAGAACCACAGAAACTCGAACGTACAATCCGCAAAGAAAGACGACAAGCATCGCTCGACGGCATCTACTCAGTGTCGACTGACACTTCTTTACGGACAGCATCGATCGTCATAAGAACTCTAGCATCAACCGAGATTGATCACTCAGCATCGATCGACAACACCTCAACCGCATCGATCGATGACAGCAGACGAGTTCAGATGGTTGCGCCTATAGTAGTGATTCAAGATGAGAATGGAGACTTGCATGACCTCAACAGTCATCTGCGTAATGCAGCAGGGCAAAAGATAGACGATCAGGGGGTTGAAATCCCTGATACATAAGCAAAAGCAGAAGCAAACGCTGCATTAGCTCAATCGGAAGCTAACGCCCAAACTGCTCAGAGAACGTTGGCTGATTACAACCGTCCAGACCAGTTCTACGCCAACAGATCCGCCATTCATCCTCCAGCTTTTCAGAGAAACGATTTTGAGATCATCTTTCTTCGGACTTGTAGCGCAGACACCTTACCATGGGTTGCGACCTATGGATCATCTGGAGCAATTTGAGGATCTAGTAATTGCTATTAAATCAAATGGAGTACCTGAGAACTCATTTGTTGGAGAAGCTCCATATTGGCTGAAGCAACTACCACCAGGATTCCTGACATCATGGACTGACATCAAGAACGCTTTCTTGCGTAACTTCTTTGATGACGCAAGTGCAGAAGATCTGAGGAGCAAGATTGCTACTTCTTCACAAGACCCTTCAGAGTCTTTCAAAAACTCATGGATCAGATTCAAGTCATACCAGAGAGACTGTCCACATCACGGGTTCAACAAAGTGCAGCTTCTTAGCACTTTCTTCAGAGGTATTGGATTACAATAGCATATGGCGTTGGACACAACTAGTGAGGAAAATTTCTGCACCAGGAACCCTGAAGAAGCTACAAGATTGATTGAGAATCTGGCATCTAGCAGCAGCTCCAAGAACACAGATTTTGAGAGAAGGAAACATTACTGGGCTAGAGCTGAAATTCTGCATACTCAGTCCATGCGTTTAGGTGCCTGACCATGAATGATAAACCCATTTTTCTTCAATCTAACAACTTTAAACAAGCGCTGAGTGGGAGGTAACCCACTAATTTAATAATACAAATATTAAAAAATATATATATTTTAATAAAAATAATAAAATAAATAAAACAAAAAGAAGAAAATATATATAATAGCAATAATTATCTAAACAATAATAAATATATAATTATTTATGCATTTACAAATTTCTTAAGTAACTGAGGATTTACCGAACAGACCAATCGATCGACGGTCGTGTGTCGAGTAGGTTAACTCGACAAGACCCTGATTCATAAATCACTTTTCTCCAAAACCACCAAAAACACACACAAGTAAAACACTCAATTTCTCTCCTAATTTTGGCCGATTTTTCTTGTTTTTAGCCTATTTCACTCGATTTTTACCCTTTCTACATGTCTAGTTCACTAAATCACTCAATCATCATGGTATGTTCTCTAAATCTCTTAGTTTAGGGAACTTTATAAGGTTTGAAGAAAAATCGAATCTTTTGTGGATTAACTCGGAATTTAGGACATTTTAGGGTTATGGAGTACTAGATTAGGCTCTATCTATCATTTTTTCATATGATTTTCAGGATTTGAGTTTTCTCCTTTCTATTTTCGTAACCCTTGATCCGCGAATAGACCATCGATCGATTCCCATGAGTTTCCATCGATCGATGGCCATAAGGTGTTATCGATCGATACCGATGCGGTACCATCGATCAATGGTTGCTCTTTTTGTCTCGACATCGGTTTTAATTCTTGTTTTTACTTTTACATGCAGATGGAAGATAGGCAAACAAAATCATGATACGAGACCGGTAGCATCAGTGCTCCACCACGGGGTCCTCCATGCCGAGACCCTTGGCCAAAAGAGGAGGAGGACTTACTTGTGACATTCGAGGGTTATCCCAACCCTCGTAAAGCTGTGGCATCGAGGGAATGCACACATCATCCCGTGCACGAGGAGTGGGACGATTTTGACAGTCTCTACTACAACGCTTGGCAAAGCATTTCCATTGAGCCCACCAAGTTCGTCGATAGGCGCACTTTGAAGAAGTTGGGGCTCTACGCAGACTTTAGACAGATGGTGCAGGAGCTTGGACTAGGAACCATGGCTACTAAGTCATATCCTCTTTATCTTGACCTCGTCCGACAGTGCATAGCTACGGCTCAGGTGCTCTACAAATGCCCCAGGGTAAAGGTGGCGCATGAGGCCACCATGACTTTTCTCATCAGAGGCATTTGGTACCGGATCCCCATCCTGTAGCTCTGTGAGATTTAGGGGCTTTGAAATTGGTACCAGCGCATGTACAGTCGCTCCTTTCCCTGATCTGCCTACCTTCTAGGGTCTTATCGGGACAGGCCACTTTGACTCCGGCTCGGCCACTCAGAAGGACGTCTGTCACCCCACCCTGTGCTATTTCCTGAAGGTCCTTGCCAACACTCTGTTGTGCAAGATGGAACCCAACAAGGTTTGGGTTCAGGAGCTGACACTGCTATACTATTCCGTTAGGGAATTAGTTGGGCTCGATGACGAGGTCTTTCCCCCACCAGTGAACGATCAGAAGGTGAACTTGGGGGCTATATTTGATGAGCACTTGTCAACCCTGAAGGACAAACCCTTTAAGGGTTCTGGCTCGAAGAGGGAAACGATCGGGAGCCTCTTGACTCCTCTCCTCAGCTTTCTTGGCATTAGCTTCGAGGGAGCCTCGGTGGAGCGGGAGCTGCGTTCATGGATGAGGGTCACTTTACGAGGACCCAGTGGTTGAAGGAGGGACGCTATTGGTCTTTTGTGGATGACGAGTGACCTCGGATGATAGAGCTCCCAGCGCGCGAGGTGACAGGCTTTGTTAATGATCCCCAGCGCTCGCCTTCCGACCATCTGAGAAGCATATCCACACGGAACCTCTCAGGGTACGGTGCAGAGGAGGCCTCAGACCAGCCCACCCGACCGCAGCAGCAGTAGCAGCAGACAAACCAGCACAGCCACCTCCATCTCTCCCAGCTTTCCCTCAGATCCCAGAGATCCCCATTCACGACCATGGTGTCTTCCAGAGGTTCATAGTGGACGCACATAGAGCAATATGGGCCAGAGTGGATACGATGTCTCGGTTCCAGTGTTTCAGCCAACCCAGGACCAGAGCCAGATCGCCACAGGGAGCAGCAACATAGCACCAGCAGCATGGCATGGATACCTCAGAGGAGGAGTAGTCCCTTTGGTACTCCTTCATCTCTTATTTCATTTTATTGTCAGACTTATAGTCGTATTTATTTTATTTCTCTTGTTTCATTTGGATTTAAGGTATTTATTTATTGTTGTCCGGATGTTTTTAACGTGTGTTTGAGTGTCTAACAGAGCTAACCCAAAGAGAGATGATCAGAATGGAGAGTAGACACACACGATTTCAGTCTGTTAGCACACCATCGATCGACGACAAGGTCCTGCCATCGATCGATGGCACATTAGCAAGAAAGGCACAGTAGATAGTTTGAATCCACCATCGATCGATACCACCCATACACCGCCGATCAACGATGATGGTTTACCATCGGTCGACACTCACCTACTGCTATGGATCGATACTCTTAACAGAGTTGGTACTTTCGAATTTCTCTAACACTGTTTCCTTATAATTTAATTTCTCGTAAACCAATCCGAGACAAATTACACTGGGGACGGTGTAATTTAAGTCTGGGGGAGGTTCGCTAATGCTATTTATTTGTTTTTGAATTGTATTTCTATAATTATATAAGTTTTTCTATAAGTTTTTATTGAGTCAAGAAGAAGACTATGATCAAGATTTATTATTGACTAACCACAGTTTAGCACCATTCTTAGAAGGTTGTTTACAGAGATTGCTAGAAATACCAAAGTGGATCATCCTACCACTATATCACACTTTCTTTGAAAGTTTGAAGGAACCGAAGCTAGTTTCCAACACTAATCCTGACATTATTTGCTGCTTTGGGGCTTGGTATACACTGGATCGGACTCCTTTTGCAAGTCTGTAGGTACAAGTCATTGCACCTCTGGTTCCCAACTCTCTCTCTCTCTCTCTCTCTCTCTCTCTCTCTCTCTCTCTCTCTCTCTCTCTCTCTCTCTCTCTCTCTCTCTCTCTCTCTCTCTCTCTCTTAAGTATTAAAAGATTGAGATGACTTCCCAAGATGCAGAGGGGCAGGTACATTACCAATGACCCCATTATTCTAATTCGAAGGAATGATCACACATTGTTGGAAGCGATTGGGATAGGTACATTACTGATGACCCCACTATCCGCCTACAACTTTGTTATTCAAAAAATAAATATATATATATATATATATATTTGAAAAATGAGATGGCAAGATGGACTATATCAGCATCATTGTCCATTAAGTTTGAGATCCAAAAAGATTCAGAGAAGACAGAAGAAATGGATCAGTGAAGATTTTATACCTAGTTGTCCAGAATTGCAGAGGTAAAAATCCATATATCCTTTGATCGATACTCCCAAGGTAAAGCCAACACTTCTATTTTATGCAAAGAAATGAAATCAGTAGAAGGGCGAGTCAGACTAGTATTTGCTAAGTTTTTGGTAGAATGGATTTCGTTGCTATACCAGGATAGGGTATATAAAGTTCCTTTGTGATTAACTTAATAGGTTGTGGTTGCAACAAAGTAGGGTGACAATTATACTTGGACATTATGCGAGTCTTCGCTTTTTAAACCTCTTCCATAGGTTTTGTTTGCTTGGGGACAAGCAAAAGGTTAAGTCTGAGGGAGTTGATATACCATAGATTTTACTTATTTTACATAAGATATATAGAGTATTTTTAGAGTCTTTTATATGCAGTTAGTACTGTTTTAGAGTATTTACAAGTCAAGGTACTCATTGGAAGCAATTGAAGCTTTTGGGCTATTTTGGAGCATTTAGGATTCTCAGTAGAAACTCAGAGTCGGATCAAGATTTATGAATGAACCATCGATCGATGCCACACACTGTGCGTTGATCGATAGTCAAGTCGACATAGAGATTGGTGAAAGCTTGAGAAATACATGTTTTACCCAGAATTTCATTATTTGCAAGACAAGTCCCTAGCAAAAACTTAGATTATTTATTAAGGTTTTCTATCTTATTTTTAACCTAAGCCTAGGGGACCTAAGAAAGATTTGTCTTCTAAGTTACACAAGAGTTTGAGAATTAAGAGTTGGAACACATCGCTACATCTATTGGAGAGAAAGATATGATCATCATTACAGAGAAGATCTTGAACTCCTTATCTTTTTACTCAGTTTATTATATGCAATTTTCAGAATTTTTTCATATTCTTTATTGCTATGTCTGAGTAGTTCACTTTTAGATTTAGGGTTATTTAATGGTAATAGTGTATTGTTGATTTTGTAGAATTTTAGGGTAATCCTCTTGGTTCTTTGTTTAAGTTACTCTTAATGCTAAGTTGAACTTGATCACCTCAACCTTAGAAATTAGGGTTCTATAGCGCAAGCGAGATTTTTTGTTATAACCTAGAATCTATCTTAAACAATCTAAATAACTGGTAACACACGAGAGTTGGATTGGAAGTTTCGAGAACCCATCAAACCGCAAAACCAATACTATTTAGAATGAGCATCGATCGACACCACCTGGTGGGCATCGATCGATACCCAGTTGAGATGGGCGAGGGCGATCTCGTAAACCCTAAGGTTTGAGTTCATAACGATGCTTAATAAAACTCGAGCAATCCATTAATTTGTAGTATCTAATCTTACTTAAGAATTTCCCCTAAGTCTAATCTCTTAATTTAATCCTCCAAACCAAATCAATCTTGAAATCATTTTTATTGTTATTGTTATAATTCATCTAGCTTTAATTCAAAAAAAATAAGTCTATTGTGCAATCCTAGAGTCTCTGTGGATTCGATGCTAAGTACTACACTGAACCTCTTATTTTAGAGAGTAAAAGTGGGAAATAAGGCTTAAATTGAAAGTGAAATAAAAACCTCACATCAAATTGGGAAATATGATGTTTGAACCTGATACGCCCAAAATTGAAGGATCACTCTAAGGTTGAAGGATTGGATAAGCCTTGCACCAAATGAGCTACAAAGCACAAACGATCAAGGGACGTGGATCGAATGGTTGCACAAGGGCTGCGGAAGACCCTTGATATTCCAACTCCTAAGCCTGAAGATATGACTCACTCCGATGACTTAGAAGCTACGATGTTCGATTAAGAACAAAGGATTCAACAAGAATAAAATAGAAAGATTTTTGATTTAAAATGTTGAATGATTTTACAAAAGAAATACTTAGGCCTTTATATAGGAGACATGTGGGTTAGACCAAAGGTCTAAACTTATTCTAGGAAATACAAACTAGGTAAATATGTTGGACTTGACCAAATACCATAGACTTGACCGAATTTTGAAAGTTGTGGTCGGAAAAACTCTTCGGCTGGCTGCGTCCTTTCACCTGGTCGACGGTCTCTGAATTACCGTCAGATTGATATATTATATGACCATGTTTTGTATATTCTTGTTGGGCCATTATTGAACAACTTCAAACACTGATTTCTGAATTAGAACAAGGCCTCCATGTTTTGTATCAAGTCAATTAGCTTCTCTCGAGCTAAAACTTCATGGATCAAACCAATAAGGCCCATAAACAACCCATTAAGCCAAGCTATGATTAGTTGCCTAGCTGGTTCATACCTGATTTTCATACCTTGGTCCATGATGGTGGTCAGGGTCGCATCATTCCCTCCTCGTTTAAAAGGATTTGTCCTCAAATCCGGACCTTCTAGGATGAATGAACCGACATGGTTTTGCTCAGCCAAGGTGTTTCTACTCTTCTTGTGCACACACGTTCCTATTCCTGGCTCAAAGATGAAGTACTGTAGACCCTCTTCAGGCCTCAGTAGCTCCACTGGGTCGGACTCCTTGCAAACGAATGACTGAACCATTTTATCACTTGATAAAGAACCAAGAATATCACCTGAAGCATAAGCGGTTGTGAGTTCATTTTTTATGATCAGCTTCTGGTCCACTATCAACCAAATTTTCAGCCACCTTTTGGACATCCAAGAGAACACTTACATCCTCTGATTCTTCCTTTTGATGCGGCTGGTCGTCCATAGATTCTGCTTGGACATAAATAGTCGATAGCTCCGGTTCGATACTTTGGCCTCTTGATCTTCTTCCAAAACTGCCGATAGACGTGGGTCTGTGATCCTTTGATGGATCTTGGCCTTGAAACTCTCCAGCCATCTCTCAAAATACTCATTCCTCTTCTCTTCAGTTCTGGCCGATGGAGTTTTTAAAACTTGTTTCGATTGTGGCTTTTTGACTGCCTTCTTTGGACTGCTCGGTTTAACTCCCATTGAACTAGAATCAAGGAAGATTTGTGTACCTTCTTTTCTGAGTGGTTTCTTCCATTTTTCTCTCTCAGGTCGTGACTTCTTGGCTTCCTCCTCTTGGTCACGCTCATATTGTGCTATCATCTCGGCTGTACATTTGTTGTACCTCCATTCTCGCAACTTTACTTCTTGTGCTTTAAGTTCAGCCTCCTCTTCATAGTTTCTTAATAGTCCAAAATACACAGATCTCTTAGAAGATGAAGAGGTGTACGTCCATTCTCGTAAATTTTCTTCTTGTGCTTTGCGCTCCGCCTTCTTTTCATGGTTTCTCAACAGTCCAAAAGACACAGTTGATCTCTTAGAAGATGAAGAGTTACTAATGTCTGGCTGTGAAGAAATCCAAACCTCAGAGTGGCTTTGATACCACATGATACGCCCAAAATTGAAGGATCACTCTAAGGTTGAAGGATTGGATGTGCCTTGCAACAAATGAGCTACAAAGCACAAACGATCAAGGGACGTGGATCGAATGGTTGCACAAGGGCTGCGGAAGACCCTTGATATTCCAACTCCTAAGCCTGAAGATATGACTCACTCCGATGACTTAGAAGCTACGATGTTCGATTAAGAACAAAGGATTCAACAAGAATAAAAAAGAAAGATTTTTGATTTAAAATGTTGAATGATTTTACAAAAGAAATACTTAGGCCTTTATATAGGAGGCATGTGGGTTAGACCAAAGGTCTAAACTTATTCTAGGAAATACAAACTAGATAAATATGTTGGAATTGACCAAAGACCATCGACTTGACCGAATTTTGAAAGTTGTGGCCGGAAACCTCTTCGGCTGGCTGCGTCTTTTCACCTGGTCGACGGTCTCTGAATTGCCGTCAGATTGATATATTATATGACCATATTTTGTATATTCTTGTTGGACCATTATTGAACAACTTCAAACACTGATTTCTGAATTAGAACAAGGCCTCCATGTTTTGTATCAAGTCCATTAGCTTCTCTCGGTCTAAAACTTCATGGATCAAACCGATAAGGCCCATAAACAATCCATTAAGCCAAGCTATGATTAGTTGCTTAGCTGGTTCATACCTGATTTTCATACCTTGGTCCATGATGGTGGTCAGGGTCGCATCAGAATCCCATAGAGATAGGCTCCGACACAAGGATAATATCGCGCTATATAAGAAATCCAAAATATTTGTCAGCACTTCCACACTACTTCGAAACTGTCTTTGGAGAGATGATCGATTCCTGATCGATGAAAATCACATAAGACGAGATCTTTTTGCAGACTTCAATATTGAAATGAAATTAGTTCAAAACCACAACGGGTGATTCAGGCCGAAACATTCATCACAAACCTAAACCGATAGTAAGCCTAGGTCTTGCCTTAAACCCAGCACACTGGTCTTCCACATCTCAATACATAGTATCAACACACTTATACGAGATTCCAAAATATGTTCCTTCGCTTATATTTGTATGTTTATGAGACTCCGCAAACTAAAAGCCTTCAAGTATTCTCGTCTTATCCAACAAGTATCACGATCCGCTGCGCGTTAGAAATGAGATGACAACTGACACTTTTTCTCTCATCTCCGCATATGGATATTCTATATGTTCTTAAAAGGAGATAACCCACGACTTCATAAATCCAAAACAGACAACCTACAAAGCTAGTCTCGAGGCTGATACAGGTCCAATATAAAATGCCATCGGCAGCAACATGCTCAAAAATCTCCACACGACATAGACCATAAAGCCCTCACTGGAAAACAAGGTCATAAGAATTTTAACTACAGAATGAACTATGGAAGGCTTGATCCCTTCAAAAGGGTAGGTAGATAGCCTAGATAAGGTGCAGCCTCAACCTTATCGTACCCCAATATTATGAGGAAAGAAGAGCATGCCAACAACTTTAAATTTTGGGAAAACTGGTTTCGTCAAAAAATATTTTATCCATCAATTCCATCTAACACGCCTATCACTACCTCACAAGAATAACACGTAAGATCTTACGAGATGGGGGCTAATTGTTGGGGTCAAAATCGGTAATGGCAAAATCAACGACTAAAATCTTCCGAGAGAATTATCAAAGAACAATTGACTCCAAATCATTTAATGCTGCCATCTGATATTATCTAGTAAAGTATATATTAGAAGACAATAATGTCAACATCAGTATATAATATCTTTTATATTTAACCTTAACTTTGAATGATAATGACCAATGGATGGATGAAACTAGGGAAGAGGAGATAAATGGGGATGAGTTGATGCTGATGGAGGAGGATGATTTGTTAGGAGAGGAGCTTATGAGAATGGAATTACCATCAACTGAGGAGACAACAAACTCCGATGTGTCTATTGTGATGGTTCAGCAGGCTAAGCCACTTTTTCTTGAAATAGTCTGATAATTTAGCATCAGATGATATGGGTTTTAAGACTTGACGCAAAGTGTATCAAGACCTCTTTTACGAGCTGTAACTCAGACCAATCATAACGAGAGTCTCTGTCCAGTCTCTCCAAGGAATCGAGCAAATTCTTTAGAACCTTCAGTGGAAGGATATGCTCAAGGAAGGCATCAACAACATGGGGGTACTAGTTCGAGGAAACAGAATAATAGTTCGCAAAGTCAGAGAAAAGGTTTGGTGTATTCCGAAAATCTGCCCATCCTCATCCATAAGGACACTCAGTTGGAACTGTTGAGAGATTTGGAATGATCTCACAGTTCAATGCCTCATAGAGAAGTATCAGACTGACATTCTTTGTAGAAAAAAAAAAGAATAAGAAGCTAGTGTTGCAGAAGATTCATGCCAACTTCGGATTTGATCATTAGTTTACCGTGGAGTCACTTGGCCAAATTTGTGGTTTAGATTTTTTTATGAATGATTTTCAGATTTATATTTTTTTTGAATAATATAATGATTGATGTACAAGTAGTCACTGATGAAATAAAAGTCTATATGACATTATTTTATGGTGATCCGGTCTTAGAACGTAAGGATCAAAGTATGGGAATTTCTTATGAGTGCTACTACTCGAGATGGACCTTGGTTTATGATTAGAGATTTCAATAAATAACAGACCATGAAAAAGGAGGCAGAAGAAGATCTGATGATTCCTCTTCAATCAGATGATCATAGACTTTGGAAAGCACAAATTTCTCTATTCAGGAAACATAATGTCATGGGTAGGTAAAATAGGACATGCACATGTTAAATTTAGGCTGGAGCTAGCTCTCGGTAATAATACTGTCATGAAAATTTTTCTCACTCAAAGTATTATATTTGCGAATGTGGAATCGAATTATTATCTGGTCGTTGAAGATATCCTTATTAAGCCGGTTAGCGCAAAGAAAATTTTACAATTTGATAATCGATGGCTGGTTAGTGAGGAAATAAAAAGAGTGACACAAGAAGGATGGAACGGATGCAAAACTTATGGCACATATTTCAAGTTATTGGAGGGCCTTAGGTCAATAGAGGAGGAATATTATTTAATTTTTTGTAAACCAAATTGAGTATCTTAAAGGAATGATAGACAACTCTTATGCAAGTGATGATGCCACAACATAGGAGATAGAGTCGCTTTCCAGGATCTATCAGGCGCCTTTAAGGTGGAAGAAAGGTTCTATAAGCAAAAGAGAAGTCTTTGGCTTAGAGAGAGAGAGAGGGATAGGAACTCAAAGTTCTTCCAAAATTAGGAATATGAGGCCAAAGCATACGGAAAGCCCCCTGGGGCTTTCTATACTGAGAAAACTTTTCTACAAGAAGTTTTAGGATAATGTAAAGGATGATTTAACATCTATGGTTAATGATTTCCTTTTTCATGGTGTTATTGCACAAGGTTTAAATGATACAACCATTTTTCTCATACTTAAGAAGGAAAGACCTACATAAATGTCTCAATTTAGACCAATCTTATGTAATGTGGGCTACCAAATAATATTCAAATTCTTATGCCAAATATTGAAGAAAGTGTTAACAAGACTGGATATCTGAAACACAGTCAACCTTTGTTGTTGGATGAAAAATGGCTAACAACATAATTATTGCACAAGAAATATTTCATGCCTTACGAACAAATCCAGGCAGAAGACATACTTAAATGGCTATAAAGACAGACATGAACAAAGCTTACGACATGATGGAATGGGACTTTATCAGAGCTGTCTTGCTTAAAATAGATTTTTCTAACATGTGGATAGAGTTGATAATGTGGTGTGTGATGTCTGTGAAATATCGAGATCTTCTAAATGGTAAGCATAGAGGTAATATTGTCCCAAAGAGAGCACTACGTCCACGAGATCCTTTGTCTCCTTTCATATTTATTCTATGAACAAAAGCACTCGTTAGCCTCCTTCATCATGCAGATAATCAAGGGAAAATAACATGAATGTGTTTCTGACTCACTAGCCCCCCGGTATCACACCTAATTTTCACTGATGATAGCGTTTTGTTTTGTAAGGTGTAGCCTTTTGAATGTAATGAAGTGGTGAAAATAACCTAGACATATTGATAATTCTCGGGACAATGCATTAATTTTGATCAATCATATTTATTCTTTAGTAAGAAGGTGACTAGATATGTGAGGGAATCAATTAAATCATCTACTGGGATAAACAATAAAGGTGTATGGGATCTTACTAAGGGATTTAGGAGGATATAAGTGGCTTCAAATGTATACTATTTACATTCCTTAAAGAAAGATTACAGAACCCGTAAAGAACTGAGTGAATGAATTGACTACAAGATTGTTATGAAAAAGGAGGAAATGAAGTTTTAATAAAGTCTATCGCATTGGCCCTTCCTACTGTGTTATTTCAACATTGAAAAATATTATTTATATAATAAAAAGAAATTAGAATATATATATATATATAATAATATATAGAAAATGAAAATATATGGCCTGACACAAAGCTAAGTCATGCACTCTTGCAAGTAGAGAGTCATATGCCTTTTTATACAAACAGATAAAAGCTCGAGAAGATCTTTCCTTATGTGGATTCAAAAAGCAAGGAACTTTCCATTGGATTTGCGTTGAAAACAAAGTCGTATTTGAGTTGGGAAATTAAAGGAAAAATATTTGCCTACGGAGAAGACCTAATCCATCCACTTCATGAATAAACTTGCTACAACTGGAGACTTGTGAAAAATCTAGCTAATGCAATTTCATATTTTGGTGGAGCTCAAACCCACTTCAGAAAAAATGAATCCACTGAGCTCAATAGGGGAAAATATTTATAGGTCAAAAGATGAGGCAATGGATTTTGTGTGATCCAGAAGTTCAGTCTCGCTTTATTGGGGGAGACAGCAATAAATATTAATTCAGTTCATGGATTCTCTTCTAACTAGGGTGTTACACGGCAAATATTATACATGGACTTTGTCATTGTAAACAACCTCGTCGTACAATCAATCTTATGGCTGGACAAGTATCACAGTCACTATGTTGATAATACCTATGAGGATACAAAAATTTCATTCATATTATGAGATTAGATCTTGGGAAGATCCATGAATCCCAACGACCATGTGATATTTTCCAGAGATACTGCACATGTTGTCTATCCCATGATGATAGCAAGTGCCTTTCTTGATGGTGAGCTGAATAAATTAATGCGGAGAAATTAGGGAACTATGTTGCTCAAGAGCATATTCCAATGACTCAATCCCGGCCCATAAGTCAAAGTAGACATCATGATACATCTTGATGGACCTATACGAAGAGTGGTCTCTACACGGTTAAGTAAAGATGCTGAGTGGCTAGGGATATTCTTAATAAGGATCATGATATAATGTATTCAGAGCCTATCATAATAAAACTCCAAGACTTTTCTTCCAAAGTGAACCTCTTCAGAAGATATGTCATCTTATATGGCAAGTCATATCATGACATTTAGTTGTAACTAGAAATTTAACACGTCGACATATGAAATTGGATAATCATTTTTCTAGATGCGGAGCTACATATGAATCCCTAAACCATGATATTTTTGAATGCTCACCAACACTTCAAACTTGGGCTAGGAACAACACCTTCTTCACCATCAGTATTCCACTTACCAGTGTTTATACCAAAATGGATTATCTTTTCTGGTGTAATAAAAATATTGATGCTTCAGAAGTAGATATGGACCCTTAGAAATTTGTTAGGCACGCGGAACAGGAATGCCCAGATTTTCTTGATGCAAACAAAAAAAATGTTGGAGGATCTAGAAGCACAACATAATCCATCATCTACTCAAGTCGTAGCTTGCAAGAGATATGTATGGTTGATGGATCATGAACATATGACTCATTCTTTAGTGGTTGTGGATGAGTCCGGACAAAATCGAGTAGAAAATTTCAGCTTACAGGAGTAAGGAATCAGAGGAGAAGAATATCATTGTTACATACGGAGGTTGAGGCTCTTTCTTGGGCAATGTAAAGCATTCTACAAGGTTGAACTTATCAACTATTTGGTATCGATTGTAAAGACATGGTTTCGATGTTAGAAAATCCAGAAACATTCCCAAAACTTTCAACGAAAGTAAAGAGATAGAGATTCGAAAGAGTAGATTTTTAGATTCCTCTATTGTTTATAGACCATGTTCTGATAATAAAATAGAATTCTTATTGCATAGGGGATTGTATTTCATTAGTTGTTTTATTTTGATGTAGCTATTCAGACCACCTCAACATTAATAATATATGCACCTTTTGATGTTAAAATAAAAAGAAAAATTTAACACAAGATAAAACAATATTTAACTTATTTTGAATAGAGCAGAATAAATTGGAGATGCTGATTGCACCTATGAATATGCTGACTGAATTCAGAATAAGGTAAATATTGTTCTTTTTTTACCTCAGAGAATGAGGATCGTATGAAATCGATGGAAAACTAAATGTGTTAGATATGCTGATTAAACCTATGAATCAAAATGTCAAAATTATAAGATATGGTATAATCTAAGTTAAACTTTGTTATACCTTTATATTATTTAACATGCAAAATCACATAACAACACAACTATGATATATATTTTCATTTGCATCTATGAAACTGTTTTTTTATTTCGCTTGGTATCCCTATAGTATACATTTACATGTATTTTTATTTTTACGTACATTCAATAGCAATTTAAAATAAACAATGATCATTAAACGTAATTTAAATAAATTAAAGAATACATTTCAGTTAGTTCAAAAAATTTACAGTCTGTAAGAGTTGGTCTTTCTTCGAGTTTTATGTCTGCAATGTTACTAACCTTGTAAATCTGAAAATAACATCGATCGAAAAATTTAAAATATATCATAGCTTATATGAGAGTTAGGAATTTAAGTTTTTATTGGCGGGTCCCACCCTGTTTGACCCGCCTCGGAGTGGATGCAGATCAAACGATTCCGAAAATTCAATATGTGGGTGCACATCAAGTAGGTTTTAAGTGGAGCGAGTGCGGGTTGGCTGAATTTGAATCGTGGATACCCGCCAACCCGAAAAAATTGTAGAAAAAATATTTTGTAAAAATATGTAAATGAAATATTAAAATTATATGATATTAATTATTAAAAGATTGTTTTTATTATTTATAAAATTAATTAAAATAATTATTTTATTAAGATTAATATTATTTGGGGGTC
The DNA here is from genome assembly GCA_905132885.1 of Moricandia moricandioides. Taxonomy (NCBI): domain Eukaryota; kingdom Viridiplantae; phylum Streptophyta; class Magnoliopsida; order Brassicales; family Brassicaceae; genus Moricandia; species Moricandia moricandioides. The sequence continues at coordinate 53,952 of CAJHQQ010002587.1, forward strand.
GCGCGGGTTACCCGCAAGTTTTGGTTGGGCGGATGTGGGTATACGATTTTTTTTTATGGTTATGTGGGTCAAAATTTTGAGTAATAAAAAAACTCAATCCATAGGTTAGCGATCAAGCGGGCTGGGTTGACCCGCGGACCATCATAGCTATTTAGTAACAAGCCCAAACCAACTTGTTCATCATATCCCTTAAAGATTAACCCATCTAACAAAGAGAGTATGAATCAATAGAAGTCAAGCTTGTTAGTTAAGAATGGTAAGTTTTAAATACAAGATTTTGATTTACGATTTTGTTGCTTGTTTTTAGGTGTTTTCTTGTTCAGTTTTTTTTTATATAGTTAACACATGTCATCTAGCAGGAAATTGCACTTTAGTAGTTAAAATTGTACTATTTGCTTTAAAGTCATTCGAATGCACCAATTGTTAAACCATTTTGTAAGTCTTTTAACAAAAAAAAAAGCTGTTAAGCCATTTATAAGGTTTCTTTTCAGCTTTATACTCTTTACGCAATCAGTAAACAACATTTAAAAACAAACCTAAAGTTCTTTCAAACAAAAGCTCGTTTCTTCTACTGTCTTCTGAGACCAGCGTTGGTGTGACCTGGATCAGATTCAAACTCAAGTGTTAGAAGCTAATATATGTACCAGCAAAGCAATGGGCCATAACACAGCTTATTGGTTTTATTAGAAAATTTTAGCATGGTTCATGAAGTATTGAACCGAGAAAAGGTTATAGGTCTGATGCAGCAGCTTTTATTAAGCATGGCTATAAACCAGCATGGCCAACTATAGTGCAACATGTTTGATCTGGAAATGGCTTTAACGAACTTGGTTGGACATGAAATGCACTTAGCAATCTGGAATAATTGAGAAATAGACTGGCTAATCCGACATGGACGAGATTGCAAAGTCCATTTATTTTCAAACAAAATTCGTCAAAGCCATTTTTTTCTTGATAACTATAATTAATACGATCTTACTTTACAATATTTCATTTACATATTTTAAATTATTCCACAGCTTGCTAATATTTTATCTTATTCGTACTGTGTAACCAGCTAGAAAATATGTGGAAATTTCAAAATTATTGGATATTTATTTTTTGAAACGGTATTAGTTTTGTAATTTTAAAGTATTATTTAGTTTTTATAAAAAAATACTAATAATATTTAAAAATTATTACTTAGGTCTTTAATTTTTATGGTTTTTTCCTGGTCGTGTTGAAAAAGCGACGGTAGTGATAGTACTTTATGACAAATGTAACTAGTGTTGTTAATTGGGAAAATTTACTGAATGGTAAAATTTGGAATCAAAATTAATTATATATCAATGATTTTGACATAATTAAGTTCTTAACATTTACTCCCTTATTGAGACAGTTATACCCTTAGCTTTTGCAAGTAGCCGGTTAAAATGGAGAGAGTGAATGACGTCTTTGATTGTAGTTATGAACAAGAGTTACAGAAAAGTAAATACAAGAACGTGACTGAATAAAGTCCACGTCAACATACTATATAGGATAGTAAAAATTTAAATAGTATGGTATACGTCAATGTATGCTTGTGAGTTGTTTGTATACGTAGGTTATTTGATAATGTTGGGATTAGGACGGTTACTTATATGTTTTTGGATTATTCTCTACACAGGACATGACAACCACTTTCCACTTATTTACCACAAACATATTCATTCTAAGTTCTTTTAACATCGAAATTGTTTTTTTTTTATTTTGTAATATAAAAAAATTAGGATATTAGTAATTAACATTGCATTTTTTATATGCAAAATTGAAATTGAAATTGTTTAGGCTCAATTTCCATTTATATACCCCACTCACACTCCTACAACCCCTAAATACTAATCTCAACCCCAATTATCAAATACTAAACCCTACACACTAATCACTGAACTCAAACCCAAATAAAAATCATAATATATATTTTAAATACAATTAAAACTGAAAATAATATTCATATTTTGTAATATTAAACTATACTGTACAAAAATGAAAATATAATATACTTGTGAAATCTACACTGAAGTAAAACGAATGATTATAAATTATTGGTGTTATCTGAATGGCATTAATTTGTGATATTTGAAACAAAATGACTGATAAGAAAATTTTCAAGGAGTAACAAACTGTTATATTTCAAGGAAATAATATATAAATACAAGAAAAAATAGAATAAAACATCTAAAATAGTATAGTAACCTTACATAAATAGCTTCACTGGATAACATACACTATACTATAACTTTATTTCACTGAATAAAAGTATAGTTACAAGACCATCTTCTTCATTTCCTTCTGTTTTCCAGGTATTGTGACACTCATTCGCTGGCTTACTATCATTATTTCTTATTAACTCATAATGGCAGAGGAAAAAGTGATCGCATCACCGTATATTGTCGAGGAGTCATCTTTTTCAAGTCTTCTTCTTGTCCTAATATGTCACCAGTCCACCGTCGTTATTCTCCACCACCAACCACTAGATTTTAATAAAAATGGAAGTCACCATTGATGCAACGATAGATCAAGTCTACGTTATATGATTCAAAATCGAAAACAGAGACTTGGTTGCAAGAATCTTTGATTTGAGAGGAAGAGAAAAAGAGAAATGAAAGATACGAGAGAAAATAGAAAACAGTTGCGTCAATAGTTTTTTCTTTACAACGAACGACTATTCTATTACTCAAACTTGAGGTAGTCTAGGTAACCAGACATGAATAGAACAACCAATAAAATAATTTTTTTATGAAAAGACCTCGCAACCCTAGCTAAAGAGTCTGAAATCCCGTTTTGGACTCTTGGGATGTTAGAGATATTGAACTCCGGAAAACATATATGTAGTGTCTTTATCGCCTCTAATTCTCTCGCAAAACTTTGCCATGCATAAGGCTCCTTTATAATCACAATCATATCTTTGCAATCCGTCTAAAAGCTCTAACAAGTCGAATGTTGGACATACTCTCCATTTCCCATCACAATGCTTCTACTTCTGAGTGCAGGGAAGTTTCTCGCCGTCTAAAATTCTCCGTCCCCATAAGCTAATTCCTCCCCCAGCTTTCCTTGAAGACCAAACTACAACCACTGAACTGAGTTGTGGAAGTCCATGAACCATCCACCATACATATAGTACCCAAGCTTATGACATAAGGCTCTTCAATACTATGTTTCTGTGGAATTGTGGTTACCATTTGATTTGCATTAAACAAGGCTTGACATTCACTTTCCGGATATCGGACTAACTCCAAAGGATCCATGTCTACCCTTTTAAAGAGTTTCTCATTCCAAGCTTTCCAAATGTATCAGATTATCCAAGAATAAGGATCTTTGTCTATTTGGTTCGACAATGATATACTTTCTCCAGAAGAGATAATGCATATTGGTATAGATACTCGATAGCGTGAATATGTTTGGATTTGGTGGGGTTGCTGATAAAGACCATGCTTATAAAGCTGGTGGATATTCAAAGATTGCATGAGTAACAGTTTCCTTTGATTTACCATATCTTGGGCGGTTGCATCAATAGTTTAAAGGGATAATTTGATAAAGAAAAAAAAATATGTTGAACATCTTGGTCAACTTATGTTTTAGCTATGCACTGAATTATAATTTTTTTGTGATACAATGCAATTTCTCTTAATTAAAATCTTACGGAAATAGAAAGAAAAAAGGAAATTAATCTGCCGGGACAGTCTCTAGTCTCAGAATAGAGATACTCATCGGTTTTAACAAAATTGTGAGACAACCGAAGAACTGAAATAAAATCGAGCATTTTGAAGTTCCAGAAGAAATTCTGAAAGAACGAAAGAAAGATGATCAAAAACAGGATAAACTGAATTTGTAACATCTAAAAAAGTTGTCTGTATTAGTTTCCAGTCATCGACAAGGTTGACCTTTTTAAATTTCAATGCAACCTACAAAATTGTCTCCGACTTCTCAAGTCTTTTAGTTGTTAAGTCCCCAGTCATATGTTTGGTAGACAACCCTAAACTGAGTATCAACTAGCACATCCAGCAAAGCTTCTGAAAGTTGGGGTTCCAAGTAGGTTGATGCATGCTTCAGTACTTCCTTTTCACCGTTACCAAAATCCACCCCATACCTGTGCAACGAGTTAGTTAAGTAAGTGAATAAACCATGTGTAACTTCAAAATCTGTTGCATCTTATATATATATATATATTTTTTTTTTTTCTTTTTTGGTCTAAAAAAAGAAGATATATTTGAGCTTTACCAGTTAAAGATTTTGCTAATGTATGCAACTTTGGAGTTGAGATCAACTACGAGTCCACCTCCTCTTAAAAAATCGCGAGTTGCCTCCATGAGTTCTTTGTCGATTTCTCCAGGCGAGAAGCATCGGAGAGGTGGTCCAGAACGAGTACCACAAACCAGAGCAAAATGACTCAAAGGCTCTGCATAAGGCAGAGCAGCCTAAAGACATGATAATATGAATCAGCACAAGACATGAAAAAAATCACTCAAGCCAGCTTCTTCAGAGAGTTGATTTACCATGGACCGTTTGTCCTTTTCATTAAAAGGTTTCATAAGATGGTAAGGCTGTCGCTGGTTACCCCTTATAATACCATTTTGGATAGCCGAGAGCGAATAAGTGTAGCCACCAATAACATACTTGAACTCTCCTAACATCTTTGTTCGTTCAAGTGGTCCTGCTGGATGTCCCCATACAAGTATTGCATGAATAGCCATCATGTTATAAAGATTAATAAAGAAGGCGAGCTTTTCCTCTCTCGGCATATCTACAAGCTCTACCCTATGGAGCTCTTGGATTATTCGCAGGTACCTTGGGAAAGGATCGATACTTGGATCAGATAAAAGAAAATAATAGAAACAACATAGGTAAAGAGAGTTATTCATATATACATACCTTGCAAACTCTTCACTTCCATGGATGCTTCTGTAGTCAACATGTTTTCCATCTGGCGAAGTGTAAGCTTCAAGAATTGCTCGATACAAAAGTCTGAGTCTTGACGCAATTTCAATGATTGGCCTTGGCTTTATCTCAATTATTCCTCTAGGGATGTTGTGGCATTGAGATGACACTGCAGTGTGATCATCTAGAAACCGGTACAAGTGATTCCCATCTTCAAACAGATTCTCACTGGTTGGAAAAATATCGCAAAATATAAACAAGAAGCACAAATGAAAGCAGAAAATCTTGAAAACATCGGTGCAGAAGACAAAGCTTACTCTAAGACATGTTGAAAGAATAGTTGGCTTGCAAGCTTTCTGGCAACTTCAATGGCCTATGAAACAAAAATATCGTCAAAACATGGATATCATCTACAGTTAAGACAGCAAACTGATCACATTACTTGAATATATCTTACCTCATCTCTTTCTAAACGTTGATCAGATGATAAGAAATCCACAGCATCTGAACCTGAGAAACAGTCTTTGAACCTTCGCATCTTATAAAACCTGTCCTTAACGATGCAAGGCTTCATCTTCCGTACTATTAAAGCTAGTTCATCTACAGGACCTTTACTTGATGCATCGTCTTCTCCTGAGAATGGTGGCAAAGGAGCTTCCCTAGGTGGGGCTTCATCTATCAAATGTCTAATCTTCTCATCAAGTTCTCCTGATTCATCCAATTCCTTAAGCTCCTTAAAACCCCCAACCAATTCTTCATTGAAGAATACCGTAGGAACATTTGAAGAAGATGGTCCACTAATCCTTTCTAGATCCTGCTTTCTAGATGGGTAGATATCAATATTTATCTCAACATATCTAACCCTCTTTCCGTGCAAATAAATCCTACAATCTCTGCATTCCTCACACCCTAATCTTGTATAAAGTATAATCCTACCTTTCATCACTACAGGCTCCAACTCTGCCTCCACGTTCGTCACTTGTACTTTATCAACCGAATCATCGTTCTGCATCATCTTCAAGTAGCTTAAGGGATTCCATATGGACGACTTTCCCTCTGCTTTAGGAGATTCCACCGATTTGGTTTCATAATCTCTTGTGTCGTGAACAGCATTGTCATAACTCATTTTCCCCGAAAGACGGCGCATTACTGTGTGTACCGCAACTTCACTCTGCACTCTAACAAAGTTCTTGATCGCAGCTGCTTTCTCCGTCCAAGCAGAAGTCGATGGACTAGAATCTGGTGAGTCGGGTTTTGGTTTCTTTTTATCATCCATTGTTTCATCTTCATCAGCTCTCTCAATTTCATCTTTTGAATCAACAGAACTCTCACTATCATCATCATCATCTTCATTAGGAGTAAGTAACTTATCTTGTTGTGTCTCAGACTCCAAAGAAACTGTCTTGTCCTCTTGGTGGATGTCTATAGACTCCATCTCGTCGATTATATCCTCAGTTTCGACAATGGGTTTAGGATAAACATCCTCATCACTGATTTCAACAAGTTTCCTCTCTTTAATATCTTCCCCACTGTCATCCTCCAATGTTTCAACATTTTTTTTAGGAGAAACTTCCTCAGCGATGATCTCAGCCGATTTCATCTCCACATTATGTTCAGGAAAAGTCTCCATATCCATCAGCGAGCCTATTCCGAAACTCTGATTCCAAACAATCAAAGAACTGTTAGTGCAAAACCAAATATACAATCACACATATTTAACATTTTAAAACATTGATTTAATCGAACCCGGATTTCAACAAGAAACCATCGATAACTTACATATCCGGAGAGAATCAGAGGGCAATGAATTCACAGAACTTATAAAAAGGAAATCGAATGGGGAGATGATGAGGAAGGAGAGCTATTTTCAGACAAAGGCAAGAGCTAAGCAAACCAGCGGGAGAAGCGGGAATCTCCTTGGGGGTGGATTTTGTAATAACTCTCTAGTTTTGGTTTTCCTTTGTTTCTTCTTCCTCTTAATTGTCCTATTTCTTACACAAACTTCTCACACTTATATAACACCATGTACAAACACTCACATGATATTCTTTCTTTTCCAAATTAATTCGAGAGAAATTGTTAAAAATAATATAAGTTAAATATCATTTCACAAAAATACCTATAATTAAAAATATATTGTTTTGTGTTTAGTGTTGAAGAGGTGGAGTTGAGTTTTCAAATATTTTATAAATATTTAGAAAAAATAATTTAGTCTATTTTTATCATAATTTAAATGTATTTTTGAAAATTATCATTCATTAAAGGTAAATTTGCAAAATGATATTAAACTTGTTCTAGAATTGCAATTTCCCTTAATTCAACATCCATAAAATTTGTACACTTACAATAGTTTGTTTAATAAAATTCAACAGTTTATTCTAATATTTTTATTTTGTATTTTTATTTATACATTACTTACAATGAAAATTAGTAAAATGAAACTAGAATAACAAAAAAAAGCTTTCTATTTTTATATTTTCTAATAATAGATACTAAAATTTTGAGTTTAAAAAGACTATTGTTAAAATTCATTTAACAAAAAAAAGAGATTTTTTAAGTGTCCAAATTAAATAAAACAATTTTATTTACACAGTTTTAAAATTTATGAATTTTAATATATAAGTAATCAATTGAAAGATTATAATTTCTATGAAACAATTGATCACAAATAGTTTGGATGAAAAAAACTAGAATAACAAAAAAATATTTTAATTTCTATTAAAACTTACAATATTTTATTTCATAAAATTCAACACATTACTCTAATATTTTTTATATTTTTATTTTATTTTATACAAAATGTATACACTTATTTACAATTATAACTACTAAAATCAAACTATGATAACAAAAAAAAATTGTTTTCTTTCTAGTTTTATATTTTCTTCTTTTTTGTTGAAATGTGATTATTATTAATCAACAAAGAAAAAGATTACTTACATATAGGTCAAGGCTGGGAATTAAAAACTGAGAAAAACCCAGCATTTGGGGTTTGAGCTTTGATAAACCAAACTTCAAAGCATTTTTTAAGGAAAAAAAAAAGAAAACATAGCATGAAGATGAGTCGACAGAGTTGAAAC
>CAJHQQ010002588.1:0-61891 GCA_905132885.1 Moricandia moricandioides
TGAAGTTGAATCAATATAATTGGACTTATGATGAAGAAGTTATCCCACTTTTAACCTAAGTGACCCGGTTTATCCTTTTTGGAGATTTGGCAATTTATTCTTGATACTAATAAAACCAGAATGAATCAAGATGTAAGAATATTGATTTAGACTCATAAATAAGTGTAGAATCATCCTGAAGTTGAATCAATATCATTGGACTTATGATGAAGAAGTTATCCCACTATTAACCTAAGTGACCCGGTTTATCCTATTTAGAGATTTGGCAATTTATTCTTGATACTAATAAAAACCAGAATGAATCACCGATGTAGGAAGTGTGATTTGGACTCCATTAATACCAGTGGTAGAATCACCCTGGTAGGTTGCAACTCAAGATGCAATGAGTTATGATGAAGCAGTTAACCCACTTTTAAACCGAAGTGGATTCCAATTTAACCCTGTTTGGAGAATTGGCAATTCTTCTGATACAAATAAAACCAGAATGAATCACGATGTAAGAAAGCTTGATTTGGACTCATAAATCAGTTTAGAATCACCCTGAAGTTGAATCAAGATCATAGGAGTTATGATAAAGAAGTTAACCCACTTTTATCCGAAGTGACTCTAGTTTATCCTGTTTGGAGATTTGGCAGATTCTTCTTGATTCTAATCAAACCAGAATGAATCAAGATGTAAGAAGAATTTATTTGAATCATAAATCAGTGGATAATCATCCTGAAGTTGAATCAATATCATAGGAGTTATGATAAAAATGTTATTACACCTTTTTAACCGAAGTGATTCCAGTTTACCTTTGTTTGGAGATTTGGCAATTTCTTCTTGATTCTAATCAACTAGAATAAATCAAGATGTAAGAATCTTTATTTGGACTCATAAATCCAGTGTAGAATCATCCTGAATTGAATCAATATCATTGGACTTATGATGAAGAATTATCCAACTTTTTAACCGAAGTGGATTCCAGTTTTCCATGTTTGGAGATTTGACAATTTATTCTTGATACTAATACACCAGAATGAACCAGGATGTAAGAAGCTTGATTTGGACTCATAAATCAGTTTATAATCACCCTGAAGTTGAATCAAGATCATAGGAGTTATGATGAAGAAGTTATCCCACTTTTAACCGAAGTGATTCCAGTTTATCTTGTTTGGAGAATTGGCAATTTCTTCTTGATACAAATAAAACCAGAATGAATCACGACGTAAGAATCTTGATTTGGACTCATAAATCAGTTTAGAATCACCCTGAATTTGAATCAAGATCATAGGAGTTATGATGAAGAAGTTAACCCACTTTTATCCGAAATGACTCCAATTTACCCTGTTTGGAGATTTGGCAGTTTCTTCTTGATTCTAATCAAACCAGAATGAATCAAGATGTAAGAAGCTTTATTTGGACTCAAAAATCAGTGGATAATCATCCTGAAGTTGAATCAATATCATTGGACTTATGATGAAGAAGTTATCCACTTTTAACCGAGGTGATTCCAGTTTGCCCTATTTGGAGATTTGGCGATTTCTTCTTGATTCTAATCAAAACAAAATAAATCAAGATGTAAGAATCTTGATTTGGACTCATAAATCAGTGTAGAATCATCCTGAAGTTGAATCAATATCATTGGAGTTATGATGAAGAAGTTATCCCACTTTTAACCTAAGTGATTCCAGTTTGCCATGTTTGGAGATTTGGCAATTTATTCTTTCTACTAATAAAACCAGAATGAATCACGAAGTAAGAAGCTTGATTTGGACTCATAAATAAGATTAGAATCACCCTGAAGTTGAATCAAGATCATAGGAGTTATGATGAAGAAGTTATCCTACTTTTAACCGAAGTGATTCCAGTTTATCTTGTTTGGAGATTTGGTAATTTCTTTTGGTTCTAATTAAACCAGAATGAATCAAGATGTAAGAAGCTTTATTTGGAGTCATAAATCAGTGGAGAATGATCCTGAAGTTGAATCAATATCATTGGAGTTATGATGAAGAAGTTATCCCACATTTAACCGAAGTGATTCCAGTTTGCCCTATTTGGAGATTTGGCAATTTATGCTTGATACTAATAAAACAAGAATGAACCACGATTTAAGAAGCTTGATTTGGACTCATAAATCAGTTTATAATCACCCTGAAGTTGAATCAAGATCATAGGAGTTATGATGAAGAAGTTATCCCACTTTTAACCGAAGTGATTCCATTTTGCCCTATAGGGAGATTTGACAATTTCTTCTTGATTCTAATCATACCAGAATGAATCAAGATGTAAGAAGCTTTATTTGGACTCATAAATCAGTGTATATTCATCCTGAAGTTGAATCAATATCATAGGAGTTATGATGAAGATGTTATTCCACTTTTGAAGTGATTCCAGTTTACCCTGTTTGGAGATTTGGAAATTTCTTCTTGATTTTAATCAAACCAGAATGAATCAAGATGTAAGAATCTTGATTTGGATTCATAAATCAGTGTATAATCATCCTGAAGTTGAATCAATATCATTGGACTTATGATGAAGAAGTTATCCCACTTTTAACCGAAGTGATTCCAGTTTATCTTGTTTGGAGATTTGGCAGTTTCTTCTTGATTCTAATCAAACCAGAATGAATCAAGATGTAAGAAGCTTTTTTGGACTCAAAAATCAGTGGATAATCATCCTGAAGTTGAATCAATATCATTGGACATATGATGAAGAAGTTATCCCACTTTTAACCGAAGTGATTCCAGTTTGCCCTATTTGGAGATTTGGCAATTTCTTCTTGATGCTAATAAAACAAGAATGAAACACGATGTAAGAAGCTTGATTTAGACTCATAAATCAGTTTATAATCACCTTGAAGTTGAATCAAGATCATAGGAGTTAAGATGAAGAAGTTGTCCCACTTTTAACCGAAGTGACTCCAGTTTACCCTGTTTAGAGATTTGGCAATTTCTTCTTGATTCTAATAAAACCAGAATGAATCAAAATGTAAGAAGCTTTATTTGGACTCATAAATAAGTGGATAATCATCCTGAAGTTGAATCAATATAATTGGACTTATGATGAAGAAGTTATCCCACTTTTAAACCTAAGTGACCCGGTTTATCCTTTTTGGAGATTCGGCAATTTATTCTTGATACTAATAAAACCAGAATGAATCAAGATGTAAGAATCTTGATTTAGACTCACAAATAAGTGTAGAATCATCCTGAAGTTGAATCAATATCATTGGACTTATGATGAAGAAGTTATCCCACTTTTAACCTAAGTGACCCGGTTTATCCTGTTTAGAGATTTGGCAATTTATTCTTGATACTAATAAAACCAGAATGAATCACGATGTAGGAAGTGTGATTTGGACTCATTAATCAGTGTAGAATCACCTTGTAGTTGAATCAAGATCATAGGAGTTATGATGAAGAAGTTAACCCACTTTTAACCGAAGTGATTCCAATTTACCCTGTTTGGAGAATTGGCAATTTCTTCTTGATACAAATAAAACCAGAATTAATCACGATGTAAGAAGCTTGATTTGGACTCATAAATCAGTTTAGAATCACCCTGAAGTTGAATCAAGATCATAGGAGTTATGATAAAGAAGTTAACACACTTTTATCCGAAATGAGTCCAGTTTATCCTGTTTGGAGATTTGGCAGTTTCTTCTTGATTCTAATCAAACCAGAATGAATCAAGATGTAAGAAGATTTATTTGGAATCATAAATCAGTGGATAATCATCCTGAAGTTGAATCAATATCATAGGAGTTATGATAAAAATGTTATTCACCTTTTAACCGAAGTGATTCCAGTTTACCTTGTTTGGAGATTTGGCAATTTCTTCTTGATTCTAATCAAACTAGAATAAATCAAGATGTAAGAATCTTGATTTGGACTCATAAATCAGTGTAGAATCATCCTGAAGTTGAATCAATATCATTGGACTTATGATGAAGAAGTTATCCAACTTTTAACCGAAGTGATTCCAGTTTTCCATGTTTGGAGATTTGACAATTTATTCTTGATACTAATACACCAGAATGAACCAGGATGTAAGAAGCTTGATTTGGACTCATAAATCAGTTTATAATCACCCTGAAGTTGAATCAAGATCATAGGAGTTATGATGAAGAAGTTATCCCACTTTTAACCGAAGTGATTCCAGTTTATCTTGTTTGGAGAATTGGCAATTTCTTCTTGATACAAATAAAACCAGAATGAATCACGACGTAAGAATCTTGATTTGGACTCATAAATCAGTTTAGAATCACCCTGAATTTGAATTAAGATCATAGGAGTTATGATGAAGAAGTTAACCCACTTTTATCCGAAATGACTCCAATTTACCCTGTTTGGAGATTTGGCAGTTTCTTCTTGATTCTAATCAAACCAGAATGAATCAAGATGTAAGAAGCTTTATTTAGACTCAAAAATCAGTGGATAATCATCCTGGAGTTGAATCAATATCATTGGACTTATGATTAAGAAGTTATCCCACTTTTAACCGAAGTGATTCCAGTTTGCCCTATTTGGAGATTTGGCAATTTCTTCTTGATTCTAATCAAACCAGAATAAATTAAGATGTAAGAATCTTTATTTGGACACATAAATCAGTGTAGAATCATCCTGAAGTTGAATCAATATCATTGGACTTATGATGAAGAAGTTATCCCACTTTTAACCGAATTGATTCCAGTTTGCCATGTTTGGAGATTTGGCAATTTATTCTTGCTATTAATAAAACCAGAATGAATCACGATGTAAAAAGCTTGATTTGGACTCATAAATCAGATTAGAATCACCCTGAAGTTGAATCAAGATCATAGGAGTTATGATGAAGAATTAATCCTACTTTTAACCGAAGTTATTCCAGTTTATCTGGTTTGGAGATTTGGCAATTTCTTCTTGGTTCTAATTAAACCAGAATGAATCAAGATGTAAGAAGCTCTATTTGGAGTCATAAATCAGTGGAGAATGATACTGAAGTTGAATCAATATCATTGGAGTTATGATGAAGAAGTTATCCCACTTTTAACCGAAGTGATTCCAATTTGCCATTTTTGGAGATTTGGCAATTTATTCTTGATACTAATAAAACCATAATGAACCACAATGTAAGAAGCTTGATTTGGACTCATAAATCAGTTTATAATCACCCTGAAGTTGAATCAAGATCATAGGAGTTATGATGAAGAAGTTATCCCATTTTTAACCGAAGTGATTCCAGTTTATCTTGTTTGGAGAATTGGCTATTTCTTCTTGATACAAATAAAACCAGAATGAATCACGACGTAAGACTCATGATTTGGACTCATAAATCAGTTTAGAATCACCCTGAATTTGAATCAAGATCATAGGAGTTATGATAAAGAAGTTAAACCACTTTTATCCGAAATAAATCCAGTTTACCCTGTTTGGAGATTTGGCAGTTTCTTCTTGATTCTAATCAAGCCAGAATGAATCAAGATGTAAGAAGCTTTATTTGGACTCAAAAATCAGTGGATAATCATCCTGAAGTTGAATCAATATCATTGGACTTATGATGAATAAGTTATCCCACTTTTAACCGAAGTGATTCCAGTTTGCCCTATTTGGAGATTTGGCAATTTCTTCTTGATACTAATAAAACAAGAATGAACCACGATTTAAGAAGCTTGACTTGGACTCATAAATCAGTTTATAATCACCCTGAATTTGAATCAAGATCATAGGAGTTATGATGAAGAAGTTATCCCACTTTTACTCGAAGTGATTCCATTTTGCCCTATAGGGAGATTTGGAAATTTCTTCTTGATTCTAATCAAACCAGAATGAATCAAAATGTAAGAAGATTTATTTGGACTCAAAAATAAGTGGATAATCATCCTGAAGTTGAATCAATATCATTGGACTTATTATGAAGAAGTTATCCAACTTTTAACCGAAGTGATTCCAGTTTTCCATGTTTGGAGATTTGGCAATTTATTATTGATACTAATACACCAGAATGAACCAGGATGTAAGATTTGGACTCATAAATCAGTTTATAATCACCCTGAAGTTGAATCAAGGTCATAGGAGTTATGATGAAGAAGTTATCCCAGTTTTAACCGAAGTGATTCCAGTTTATCTTGTTTGGAGAATTGGCAATTCTTCTTGATACAAATAAAACCAGAATGAATCACGACGTAAGAATCTTGATTTGGACTCATAAATCAGTTTAGAATCACCCTGAATTTGAATCAAGATCATAGGAGTTATGATGAAGAAGTTAACCCACTTTTATCCGAAATGACTCCAATTTACCCTGTTTGGAAATTTGGCAGTTTCTTCTTGATTCTAATCAAACCAGAATGAATCAAGATGTAAGAAGCTTTATTTGGACTCAAAAATCAGTGGATAATTATCCTCAAGTTGAATCAATATCATTGGACTTATTATGAAGAAGTTATCCCACTTTTAACCGAAGTGATTCCAGTTTGCCCTATTTGGAGATTTGGCAATTTCTTCTTGATTCTAATCAAACCAGAATAAATTAAGATGTAAGAAACTTGATTTGGACACATAAATCAGTGTAGAATCATCCTGAAGTTGAATCAATATCATTGGACTTATGATGAAGAAGTTATCCCACTTTTAACCGAATTGATTCCAGTTTGCCATGTTTGGAGATTTGGCAATTTATTCTTGCTACAAATAAAGCCAGAAAGAATCACAATGTAAAAATCTTGATTTGGACTCATAAATCAGATTAGAATCACCCTAAAGTTGAATCAAGATCATAGGAGTTATGATGAAGAAGTTATCCTACTTTTAACCGAAGTTATTCCAGTTTATCTGGTTTGGAGATTTGGAAATTTCTTCTTGGTTCTAATTAAACCAGAATGAATCAAGATGTAAGAAGCTCTATTTGGAGTCATAAATCAGTGGAGAATGATACTGAAGTTGAATCAATATCATTGGAGTTATGATGAAGAAGTTATCCCACTTTTAACCGAAGTGATTCCAATTTGCCCTATTTGGAGATTTGGCAATTTCTTCTTCATACTAATAAAACAAGAATGAACCACGATGTAAGAAGCTTGATTTGGACTCATAAATCAGTTTATAATCACCCTGAAGTTGAATCAAGATCATAGGAGTTATGATGAAGAAGTTATCCCACTTTTAACCGAAGTGATTCCATTTTGCCCTATAGGGAGATTTGACAATTTCTTCTTGATTCTAATCAAACCAGAATGAATCAAGATGTAAGAAGCTTTATTTGCACTCATAAATCAGTTTATATTCATCCTGAAGTTGAATCAATATCATAGGAGTTATGATGAAGATGTTATTCCAGTTTTAAAGTGATTCCAGTTTACCCTGTTTGGAGATTTGGCAATTTCTTCTTGATTCTAATCAAACCAGAATGAATCAAGATGTAAGAATCTTGATTTGGTTTCATAAATCAGTGGAGAATATTCCTGAAGTTGAATCAATATCATTGGACTTATGATGAAGAAGTTATCCCACTTTTAACCGAAGTGATTCCAGTTTATCTTGTTTGGAGATTTGGCAATTTCTTCTTGATTCTAATCAAACCAGAATGAATCAAGATGTAAGAAGCTTTATTTGGACTCAAAAATCATTGGATAATCATCCTGAAGTTGAATCAATATCATTGGACTTATGATGAAGAAGTTATCCCAATTTTAACACAAGTGATTCCAGTTTGCCTTATTTGGAGATTTGGCAATTTCTTCTTGATACAAATAAAACCAGAATGAATCACGATGTAAGAATCTTGATTTGGACTCATAAATCAGTTTAGAATCACCCTGAATTTGAATCAAGATCATAGGAGTTATGATGAAGAAGTTAACCAACTTTTATCCGAAATGACTCCAATTTACCCTGTTTGGAGATTTGGCAGTTTCTTCTTGATTCTAATCAAACCAGAATGAATCAAGATGTAAGAAGATTTATTTGGACTCAAAATCAGTGGATAATCATCCTGAAGTTGAATCAATATCATTGGACTTATGATGAAGAAGTTATCCCACTTTTAACCGAGGTGATTCCAGTTTGCCCTATTTGGAGATTTGGCGATTTCTTCTTGATTCTAATCAAAACAAAATAAATCAAGATGTAAGAATCTTGATTTGGACTCATAAATCAGTGTAGAATCATCCTGACGTTGAATCAATATCATTGGAGTTATGATGAAGAAGTTATCCCACTTTTAACCTAAGTGATTCCAGTTTGCCATGTTTGGAGATTTGGCAATTTATTCTTGCTACTAATAAAACCAGAATGAATCGTGAAGTAAGAAGCTTGATTTGGACTTATAAATAAGATAAGAATCACCCTGAAGTTGAATCAAGATCATAGGAGTTATGATGAAGAAGTTATCCTACTTTTAACCGAAGTGATTCCAGTTTATCTTGTTTGGAGATTTGGCAATTTCTTCTTGGTTCTAATTAAACCAGAATGAATCAAGATGTAAGAAGCTCTATTTGGAGTCATAAATCAGTGGAGAATGATCCTGAAGTTGAATCAATATCATTGGAGTTATGATGAAAAAGTTATCCCACTTTTAACCGAAGTGATTCCAGTTTGTCCTATTTGGAGATTTGGCAATTTCTTCTTGATACTAATAAAACAAGAATGAACCACGATTTAAGAAGCTTGATTTGGACTCATAAATCAGTTTATAATCACCCTGAAGTTGAATCAAGATCATAGGAGTTATGATGAAGAAGTTATCCCACTTTTAACCGAAGTGATTCCATTTTGCCCTATAGGGAGATTTGACAATTTCTTCTTGATTCTAATCATACCAGAATGAATCAAGATGTAAGAAGCTTTATTTGGACTCATAAATCAGTGTATATTCATCCTGAAGTTGAATCAATATCATAGGAGTTATGATGAAGATGTTATTCCACTTTTGAAGTGATTCCAGTTTACCCTGTTTGGAGATTTGGAAATTTCTTCTTGATTTTAATCAAACCAGAATGAATCAATATGTAAGAATCTTGATTTGGATTCATAAATCAGTGTATAATCATCCTGAAGTTGAATCAATATCATTAGACTTATGATGAAGAAGTTATCCCATTTTTAACCGATGTGATTCCAGTTTATCTTGTTTGGAGATTTGGCAGTTTCTTCTTGATTCTAATCAAACCAGAATGAATTAAGATGTAAGAAGCTTTTTTGGACTCAAAAATCAGTGGATAATCATCCTGAAGTTGAATCAATATCATTGGACATATGATGAAGAAGTTATCCCACTTTTAACCGAAGTGATTCCAGTTTGCCCTATTTGGAGATTTGACAATTTCTTCTTGATGCTAATAAAACAAGAATGAAACACGATGTAAGAAGCTTGATTTAGACTCATAAATCAGTTTATAATCACCTTGAAGTTGAATCAAGATCATAGGAGTTATGATGAAGAAGTTGTCCCACTTTTAACCGAAGTGACTCCAGTTTACCCTGTTTAGAGATTTGGCAATTTCTTCTTGATTCTAATAAAACCAGAATGAATTAAAATGTAAGAAGCTTTATTTGGACTCATAAATAAGTGGATAATCATCCTGAAGTTGAATCAATATAATTGGACTTATGATGAAGAAGTTATCCCACTTTTAACCTAAGTGACCCGGTTTATCCTGTTTAGAGATTTGGCAATTTATTCTTGATACTAATAAAACCAGAATGAATCACGATGTAGGAAGTGTGATTTGGACTCATTAATCAGTGTAGAATCACCTTGTAGTTGAATCAAAATCATAGGAGTTATGATGAAGAAGTTAACCCACTTTTAACCGAAGTGATTCCAATTTACCCTGTTTGGAGATTTGGCAATTTCTTCTTGATACAAATAAAACCAGAATTAATCACGATGTAAGAAGCTTGATTTGGACTCATAAATCAGTTTAGAATCACCCTGAAGTTGAATCAAGATCATAGGAGTTATGATAAAGAAGTTAACCCACTTTTATCCGAAATGACTCCAGTTTATCCTGTTTGGAGATTTGGCAGTTTCTTCTTGATTCTAATCAAAACAGAACGAATCAAGATGTAAGAAGATTTATTTGGAATCATAAATCAGTGGATAATCATCCTGAAGTTGAATCAATATCATAGGAGTTATGATAAAAATGTTATTCACCTTTTAACCGAAGTGATTCCAGTTTACCTTGTTTGGAGATTTGGCAATTTCTTCTTGATTCTAATCAAACTAGAATAAATCAAGATGTAAGAATCTTGATTTGGACTCATAAATCAGTGTAGAATCATCCTGAAGTTGAATCAATATCATTGGACTTATGATGAAGAAGTTATCCAACTTTTAACCGAAGTGATTCCAGTTTTCCATGTTTGGAGATTTGACAATTTATTCTTGATACTAATACACCAGAATGAACCAGGATGTAAGAAGCTTGATTTGGACTCATAAATCAGTTTATAATCACCCTGAAGTTGAATCAAGATCATAGGAGTTATGATGAAGAAGTTATCCCACTTTTAACCGAAGTGATTCCAGTTTATCTTGTTTGGAGAATTGGCAATTTCTTCTTGATACAAATAAAACCAGAATGAATCACGACGTAAGAATCTTGATTTGGACTCATAAATCAGTTTAGAATAACCCTGAATTTGAATCAAGATCATAGGAGTTATGATGAAGAAGTTAACCCACTTTTATCCGAAATGACTCCAATTTACCCTGTTTGGAGATTTGGCAGTTTCTTCTTGATTCTAATTAAACCAGAATGAATCAAGATGTAAGAAGCTTTATTTAGACTCAAAAATCAGTGGATAATCATCCTGAAGTTGAATCAATATCATTGGACTTATGATGAAGAAGTTATCCCACTTTTAACCGAAGTGATTCCAGTTTGCCCTATTTGGAGATTTGGCAATTTTTTCTTGATTCTAATCAAACCATAATAAATTAAGATGTAAGAATCTTTATTTGGACACATAAATCAGTGTAGAATCATCCTGAAGTTGAATCAATATCATTGGACGTATGATGAAGAAGTTATCCCACTTTTAACCGAATTGATTCCAGTTTGCCTTGTTTGGAGATTTGGCAAGTTATTCTTGCTACTAATAAAACCAGAATGAATCACGATGTAATAAGCTTGATTTAGACTCATTAATCAGATTAGAATCACCCTGAAGTTGAATCAAGATCATAGGTGTTATGATGAAGAAGTTATCCTACTTTTAACCGAAGTTATTCCAGTTTATCTGGTTTGGAGATTTGGAAATTTCTTCTTGGTTCTAATTAAACCAGAATGAATCAAGATGTAAGAAGCTCTATTTGGAGTCATAAATCAGTGGAGAAAGATACTGAAGTTGAATCAATATCATTGGAGTTATGATGAAGAAGTTATCCCACTTTTAACCGAAGTGATTCCAATTTTCCATGTTTGGAGATTTGACAATTTATTCTTGATACTAATAAAACCATAATGAACCACAATGTAAGAAGCTTGATTTGGACTCATAAATCAGTTTATAATCACCCTGAAGTTGAATCAAGATCATAGGAGTTATGATGAAGAAGTTATCCCATTTTTAACCGAAGTGATTCCAGTTTATCTTGTTTGGAGAATTGGCAATTTCTTCTTGATACAAATAAAACCAGATTGAATCACGACGTAAGACTCATGATTTGGACTCATAAATCAGATTAGAATCACCCTGAATTTGAATCAAGATCATAGGAGTTATGATAAAGAAGTTAAACCACTTTTATCCGAAATAAATCCAGTTTACCCTGTTTGGAGATTTGGCAGTTTCTTCTTGATTCTAATCAAGCCAGAATGAATCAAGATGTAAGAAGCTTTATTTGGACTCAAAAATCAGTGGATAATCATCCTGAAGTTGAATCAATATCATTGGACTTATGATGAAGAAGTTATCCCACTTTTAACCGAAGTGATTCCAGTTTGCCCTATTTGGAGATTTGGCAATTTCTTCTTGATACTAATAAAACAAGAATGAACCACGATTTAAGAAGCTTGATTTGGACTCATAAATCAGTTTATAATCACCCTGAAGTTGAATCAAGATCATAGGAGTTATGATGAAGAAGTTATCCCACTTTTACCCGAAGTGATTCCATTTTGCCCTATAGGGAGATTTGGCAATTTCTTCTTGATTCTAATCAAACCAGAATGAATCAAAATGTAAGAAGCTTTATTTGGACTCATAAATAATTGGATAATCATCCTGAAGTTGAATCAATATCATTGGACTTATGATGAAGAAGTTATCCAACTTTTAACCGAAGTGATTCCAGTTTTCCATGTTTGGAGATTTGGCAATTTATTATTGATACTAATACACCAGAATGAACCAGGATGTAAGAAGCTTGATTTGGACTCATAAATCAGTTTATAATCACCCTGAAGTTGAATCAAGATCATAGGAGTTATAATGAAGAAGTTATCCCACTTTTAACCGAAGTGATTCCAGTTTATCTTGTTTGGAGAATTGGCAATTTTTTCTTGATACAAATAAAACCAGAATGAATCACGACGTAAGAATCTTGATTTGGACTCATAAATCAGTTTAGAATCACCCTGAATTTGAATCAAGATCATAGGAGTTATGATGAAGAAGTTAACCCACTTTTATCCGAAATGACTCCAATTTACCCTGTTTGGAGATTTGGCAGTTTCTTCTTGATTCTAATCAAACCAGAATGAATCAAGATGTAAGAAGCTTTATTTGGACTCAAAAATCAGTGGATAATTATCCTGAAGTTGAATCAATATCATTGGACTTATTATGAAGAAGTTATCCCACTTTTAACCGAAGTGATTCCAGTTTGCCCTATTTGGAGATTTGGCAATTTCTTCTTGATTCTAATCAAACCAGAATAAATTAAGATGTAAGAATCTTGATTTGGACACATAAATCAGTGTAGAATCATCCTGAAGTTGAATCAATATCATTGGACTTATGATGAAGAAGTTATCCCACTTTTAACCGAATTGATTCCAGTTTGCCATGTTTGGAGATTTGGCAATTTATTCTTGCTACTAATAAAGCCAGAATAAATCACGATGTAAAAAGCTTGATTTGGACTCATAAATCAGATTAGAATCACCCTAAAGTTGAATCAAGATCATAGGAGTTATGATGAAGAAGTTATCCTACTTTTAACCGAAGTTATTCTAGTTTATCTGGTTTGGAGATTTGGAAATTTCTTCTTGGTTCTAATTAAACCAGAATGAATCAAGATGTAAGAAGCTCTATTTGGAGTCATAAATCAGTGGAGAATGATACTGAATTTGAATCAATATCATTGGAGTTATGATGAAGAAGTTATCCCACTTTTAACCGAAGTGATTCAAATTTGCCCTATTTGGAGATTTGGCAATTTCTTCTTGATACTAATAAAACAAGAATGAACCACGATGTAAGAAGCTTGATTTGGACTCATAAATCAGTTTATAATCACCCTGAAGTTGAATCAAGATCATAGGAGTTATGATGAAGAAGTTATCCCACTTTTAACCGAAGTGATTCCATTTTGCCCTATAGGGAGATTTGGCAATTTCTTCTTGATTCTAATCAAACCAGAATGAATCAAGATGTAAGAAGATTTATTTTCACTCATAAATCAGTTTATATTCATCCTGAAGTTGAATCAATATCGTAGGAGTTATGATGAAGATGTTATTCCAGTTTTAAAGTGATTCCAGTTTACCCTGTTTGGAGATTTGGCAATTTCTTCTTGATTCTAATCAAACCAGAATGAATCAAGATGTAAGAATCTTGATTTGGATTCATAAATCAGTGGAGAATATTCCTGAAGTTTAATCTATATCATTGGACTTATGATGAAGAAGTTATCCCACTTTTAACCGAAGTGATTCCAGTTTATCTTGTTTGGAGATTTGGCAGTTTCTTCTTGATTCTAATCAAACCAGAATGAATCAAGATGTAAGAAGCTTTATTTGGACTCAAAAATCAGTGGATAATCATCCTGAAGTTGAATCAATATCATTGGACTTATGATGAAGAAGTTATCCCACTTTTAACCTAAGTGACCCGATTTATCCTTTTTGGAGATTTGGCAATTTATTCTTGATACTAATAAAACCAGAATGGATCAAGATGTAAGAATCTTGATTTAGACTCAAAAATAAATGTAGAATCATCCTGAAGTTGAATCAATATCATTGGACTTATGATGAAGAAGTTATCCCACTTTTAACCTAAGTGACCCGGTTTATCCTGTTTGGAGATTTGGCAATTTATTCTTGCTACTAATAAAGCCAGAATGAATCACGATGTAAGAAGCTTGATTTGGACTCATAAATCAGATTAGAATCACCCTGAAGTTGAATCAAGATCATAGGAGTTATGATGAAGAAGTTATCCTACTTTTAACCGAAGTTATTCCAGTTTATCTTGTTTGAAGATTTGGCAATTTCTTCTTGGTTCTAATTAAACCAGAATGAATAAAGATGTAAGAAGCTCTATTTGGAGTCATAAATCAGTGGAGAATGATCCTGAAGTTGAATCAATATCATTGGAGTTATGATGAAAAAGTTATCCCACTTTTAACCGAAGTGATTCCAGTTTGCCCTATTTGGAGATTTGGCAACTTCTTCTTGATACTAATAAAAAAAGAATGAACCACGATTTAAGAAGCTTGATTTGGACTCATAAATCAGTTTATAATCACCCTGAATTTGAATCAAGATCATAGGAGTTATGATGAAGAAGTTATCCCACTTTTAACCGAAGTGATTCCATTTTGCCCTATAGGGAGATTTGACAATTTCTTCTTGATTCTAATCATAACAGAATGAATCAAGATGTAAGAAGCTTTATTTGGACTCATAAATCAGTGTATATTCATCCTGAAGTTGAATCAATATCATAGGAGTTATGATGAAGATGTTATTCAACTTTTGAAGTGATTCCAGTTTACCCTGTTTGGAGATTTGGAAATTTCTTCATGATTTTAATCAAACCAGAATGAATAATGACGTAAGAATCTTGATTTGGATTCATAAATCAGTGTATAATCATCCTGAAGTTGAATCAATATCATTGGACTTATGATGAAGAAGTTATCCCACTTTTAACCGAAGTGATTCCAGTTTATCTTGTTTGGAGATTTGGCAGTTTCTTCTTGATTCTAATCAAACCAGAATGAATCAAGATGTAAGAAGCTTTTTTGGACTCAAAAATCAGTGGATAATCGTCCTGAAGTTGAATCAATATCATTGGACATATGATGAAGAAGTTATCCCACTTTTAACCGAAGTGATTCCAGTTTGCCCTATTTGGAGATTTGGCAATTTCTTCTTGATACTAATAAAACAAGAATGAAACACGATGTAAGAAGCTTGATTTAGACTCATAAATCAGTTTATAATCACCTTGAAGTTGAATCAAGATCATAGGAGTTATGATGAAGAAGTTATCCAACTTTTAACCGAAGTGACTCCAGTTTACCCTATTTAGAGATTTGGCAATTTCTTCTTGATTCTAATAAAACCAGAATGAATCAAAATGTAAGAAGCTTTATTTGGACTCATAAATAAGTGGATAATCATCCTGAAGTTGAATCAATATAATTGGACTTATGATGAAGAAGTTATCCCACTTTTAACCTAAGTGACCCGGTTTATCCTTTTTGGAGATTTGGCAATTTATTCTTGATAGTAATAAAACCAGAATGAATCAAGATGTAAGAATCTTGATTTAGACTCATAAATCAGTGTAGAATCATCCTGAAGTTGAATCAATATCATTGGACTTATGATGAAGAAGTTATCCCACTTTTAACCTAAGAGACCCGGTTTATCCTGTTTGGAGATTTGGCAATTTATTCTTGATACTAATAAAACCAGAATGAATCACGATGTAGGAAGTGTGATTTGGACTCATTAATCAGTGTAGAATCACCCTGTAGTTGAATCAAGATCATAGGAGTTATGATGAAGAAGTTAACCCACTTTTAACCGAAGTGATTCCAGTTTACCCTGTTTGGAGAATTGGCAATTTCTTCTTGATACAAATAAAACCAGAATGAATCACGGTATAAGAAGCTTGATTTGGAATCATAAATCAGTTTAGAATCACCCTGAAGTTGAATCAAGATCATAGGAGTTATGATAATGAAGTTAACCCACTTTTATCCGAAGTGACTCCAATTTATCTTGTTTGGAGATTTGGCAGTTTCTTCTTGATTCTAATCAAACCAGAATGAATCAAGATGTAAGAAGATTTATTTGGACTCATAAATCAGTGGATAATCATCCTGAAGTTGAATCAATATCATAGGAGTTATGATAAAAATGTTATTCACCTTTTAACCGAAGTGATACCAGTTTCACTTGTTTGGAGATTTGGCAATTTCTTCTTGATTCTAATCAAACCAGAATAAATCAAGATGTAAGAATCTTGATTTGGACTCATAAATCAGTGTAGAATCATCCTGAAGTTGAATCAATATCATTAGACTTATGATGAAGAAGTTATCCCACTTTTAACCGAAGTGATTCCAGTTTTCCATGTTTGGAGATTTGGTAATTTATTCTTGATATTAATAAAACTAGAATGAACCAGGATGTAAGAAGCTTAATTTGGACTCATAAATCAGTTTATAATCACCCTGAAGTTGAATCAAGATCATAGGAGTTATGATGAAGAAGTTATCCCACTTTTAACCGAAGTGATTCCAGTTTATCTTGTTTGGAGAATTGACAATTTTTTCTTGATACAAATAAAACCAGAATGAATCACGACGTAAGAAACTTGATTTGGACTCATAAATCAGTTTAGAATCACCCTGAACTTGAATCAAGATCATAGGAGTTATGATGAAGAAGTTATTCCACTTTTAACCGAAGTGACTCCAGTTTGCCCTGTTTGGAGAGTTGGCAATTTCTTCTTGATTCTAATTAAACCAGAATGAATTAAGATGTAAGAAGCTTTATTTGGACTCATAAATCAGTGGATAATCACCCTGAATTTGAATCAATATCATAGGAGTTATGATGAAGATGTTATTCCACTTTTAACCGAAGTGATTCCAGTTTACCCTGTTTGGAGATTTGGCAATTTCTTCTTGATTCTAATCAAACCAGAATGAATCAAGATGTAAGAATCTTGATTTGGACTCATAAATAAGTGTAGAATCATCCTGAAGTTGAATCAATATCATTGGACTTATGATGAAGAAGTTATCCCACTTTTAACCGAAGTGATTCCAGTTTGCCCTATTTGGAGATTTGGCAATTTCTTCTTGATACTAATAAAACAAGAATGAACCACGATGTAAGAAGCTTGATTTGGACTCATAAATCAGTTTATAATCACCCTGAAGTTGAATCAAGATCATAGGAGTTATGATGAAGAAGTTATCCCACTTTTAACCGAAGTGATTCCATTTTGCCCTATAGGGAGATTCGGCAATATCTTCTTGATTCTAATCAAACCAGAATGAATCAAGATGTAAGAATCTTTATTTGGACTCATAAATCAGTGTATATTCATCCTGAAGTTGAATAATATCATAGGAGTTATGATGAAGATGTTATTCCACTTTTAAAGTGATTCCAGTTTACCCTGTTTGGAGATTTGGCAGTTTCTTCTTGATTCTAATCAAACCAGAATGAATCAACATGTAAGAATTTTCATTTGGATTCATAAATCAGTGTAGAATAATCCTGAAGTTGAATCAATATCATTGGACTTATGATGAAGAAGTTATCCCACTTTTAACCGAAGTGATTCCAGTTTGTCCTGTTTGGAGATTTGGCAATTTATTCTTGATACTAAAAAAAACAGAATGAATCACGATGTAAGAATCTTAATTTGCACTCATTAGTCAGTGTAAAATCACCCTGAAGTTGAATCAAGATCCTAGGAGTTATGATGAAGAAGTTATCCCACTTTTAACCGAAGTGATTCCAGTATACATGTTTGGAGATTTGGTAATTTCTTCTTGATTCTAATCAAACCAGAATGAATAAGACGTAAGAAGCTTGATTTGGACTCATAAATCAGTGTAGAATCATCCTGAAGTTGAATCAATATCATTGGAGTTATGATGAAGAAGTTATCCCACTTTTAACCGAAGTGATTCCAGTTTGCCCTGTTTGGAGATTTGCCAATTTATTCTTGATACTAATAAAAACAGAATGAATCACGATGTAATAAGCTTGATTTGGACTCATTAATCAGTGTAGAATCACCCTGGAGTTGAATCAAGATCATAGGAGTTATGATGAAGAAGTTGACCCACTTTTATCCGAAGTGACTCCAGTTTACCATTTTTGGAGATTTGGCAATTTATTCTTGATTCTAATCATACCAGAATGAATCAAGATGTAAGAAGGTTTATTTGGACTCATAAATCAGTGGATAATCATCCTGAAGTTGAATCAATATCATAGTAGTTATGATGAAGATGTTATTCCACTTTTAACCGATGTGATTTCAATTTACCCTGTTTGGAGATTTGGCAATTTGTACTTGATACAAATAAAACCAGAATGAATCAAGATGTAAGAAGCTTTATTTGGACTCAAAAATCAGTGGATACTCACCCTAAAGTTGAATCAATATCATAGGAGTTATGATGAAGATGTTATTCCACTTTTAACAGAAGTGATTCCAGCTTACCCTGTTTGGAGATTTGTCAATTTCTTCTTGATTCTAATCAAAACAAAAAGAATCAAGATGTAAGAATCTTCATTTGGACTCATAAATAAGTTTAGAATCATCCTGAAGTTGAATCAATATCATTGGACTTATGATGAAGAAGTTATCCCACTTTTAACCGAAGTGATTCCAGTTTGCCCTGTTTGGAGATTTGGCAATTTCTTCTTGATGCAAATAAAACCAGAATGAATCACGATGTAATAATCTTGATTTGGACTAATAAATCAGTTTAGAATCACCCTGAAGTTGAATCAAGATCATTGGAGTTATGATGAAGAAGTTATCCTACTTTTAACCAAAAGGATTCCAGTTTACCCTTTAGAGATTTGGCAATTTCTTCTTGGTTCTAATCAAAGCAGAATGAATCAATATGTAAGAAGCAGTATTTGGAGTCATAAATCAGTGGAGAATCATCCTGAAGTTGAATCAATATCATTGGAGTTATGATGACGAAGTTATCCCACTTTTAACTGAAGTGGTTCCAGTTTGCCCTATTTGGAGATTTGGCAATTTCTTCTTGATACTAATAAAAAAAGAATGAACCACGATGTAAGAAGATTGATTTGGACTCATAGATCAGTTTATAATCACCCTGAAGTTGAATCAAGATCATAGGAGTTATGATGAAGAAGTTATCCCACTTTTAACCGAAGTGACTCCAGTTTACCCTGTTTGGAGATTTGGCAATTTCTTCTTAATTCTAATCAAACCAGAATGAATCAAGATGTAAGAAGCTTTATTTGGACTCATAAATCAGTGGATAATCATCCTGAAGTTGAATCAATATCATAGGAGTTACGATGAAGATGTTATTCCACTTTTAACCGAAGTGATTCCAGTTTACCTTGTTTAGAGATTTGACAATTTCTTCTTGATTCTAATCAAACCAGAATGAATCAAGATGTAAGAAGCACTTTGGTTTTGTCCCAATGGGTTTTACGGAGGGAGGTTTTTAACGAGGCCACAAAACTACTTCTCATATCTCCTAGATGATGCAACCCGGACCAACCACATACCTACCTTATATTATGTTTTATCCTATGTTTTTCATTTAGTCTCTATGTATTTTCGAGAGGAGCCTCTTGGCCTTCTTTTCTTATGTTTTCGAGATGTTGTGCATGTACAGCCTTCTCCCTTTATATGCTGGACGAAATTGAGTAATAAACCATAAAATATTTCAGCAACAACTTGTTTCTTCTTCCTTAGTTCTCTGTCGAGATTGCTTAAGGTTTCTGGTGTGTAATATCCAGAGTTAAGGGCTTCTTATTTGGTGTGTCATATCCAGATCAGTTGCCTAGGAGTATCAAGAGATCATCCATCCCTCTTGTGTCACCATTCGATCCACATGCCTTGAGAAACTTGAGTCTTTTGATTCGTTTCTGCAAGGATTATCCCATCTGTTCCAGAGAGCATCCTAGGATCTTATCAAGTGGTATCAGAGCAACTCTGGAAGGGAAGTATTTGATTTCTCACTGATTTTCGTTTTGGTCTTTTCATATTCTGCTGAAAGTGATGGATCTGTGCTCTATTTCGATTTGAAAATTGATCTGTTCATCTTCCTTATCAGTTTGTGTCGATCTGCTTGTTTGTTGTTTAAAACTGATAAATCTGTGTGTTGTTGTCCTAAATCGTTTTGATCTGCATTTAATCTCTTCAAGTATTGCTCAATATTTGTTTGATTTGTTGAAATCTGATAGATTGAGGCTGTTGATCACGTTTTATGTTTTAAGATTTTTCAGATTCTTGTTGCAGAAGTTATCGAAATTGCTTAAACTGAATATGTTTAGGGTTTTTCGAAATCAATCTGTGCTTGCTACTTTGTATCTTTTCTTGTTTGTCGAAAATCTATTTTCCCTGTAATCATCAATCTCTGTTCAGTTTAGATCCATATTGTTTGGGTTGTTTGATCTATTTCTCGAGTTTATTTGGTTTCTTTGTTGTTTAAGATTCAAACTTTGTTTCTCTTGTGATCATATCTGTTGAGAACTATTTACTGGCTGAGTTTTTTTCTCTTGTTTCAGGTACCATGGCAGGAGATCAAAAGGAGAACTCAGCAAGGAAGAGAAATTGATCCTTGAGTCATTCAAGGCCAGTATGGGTCGAGTTATCAAAGATCAGATAAGAAAACTAAAAGTGGACCTGAGACAGGAAATCCAACTAGCTACTAGTCACAGTCATGAGTCTAGAAGCAGTGAGAGGAGACAAAGACGTGAGCATGAAAGCAGAGGCAATAACAGAGACAAACTTGCTGATCAAAAGATGAAAATCCCTCCTTTCTATGGTGTTGCTAATCCTGTTGCATATGTGGAGTGGGAAGAGAAGATGGAATTGATTTTCAGTTGTCAACACAATACTGAAAAAAAAGAAGGTTCAAATGGCTACTGCTGAGTTTTGTGGTTATGCTTTAAGCTGGTGGAATCAATTGGTAAAGTCTAGAAGTCTTGATGGAAAAGAACCAGTGCAAACATGGCCTAAGTTGAGGGCTATGATGCGTAGAGAGTTTGTTCCAAGACAATACCACAACGAAGTACTTCGAAAGCAGTCTGAGACCAAGCTATGCTCTTCAAACTCAGTCAACAGACAACAAGACAGCATGACATCACGTCCATCCAGTGATACTGGCTCATCTAGCAAGGAACCAATCATTTACAGCATGGAGAAGAAAGTCTCTAAGCCATTTAAAGAAGATAAACAATTCTGTTTATTCAGTGAAAAGGATAAGGAGGCATTGTTACAAGTAATGATGGATGTGGAGAAGCAAATCAAAAGGACCAACACAGCACGTCCATCCATTGAAACACAGCATCAAGAACCAGTAACTACTGTTTCAAAACTCAAAGTGGCAGAACCAGAACCAGTTGCGCCTATCCAAGAAGATCAAGCCAAAGTAACCTCACCTATCTTTCATAAAGAAGAGCAGCCTGTTCAGAACGTCATGGTCCCTTTCAAACAACACATGGTAGCAGAGAAGACACCCAGGGAACCTCAGAGAGCTCATAGAATGAATCAACTAATTGTCTTTGATCCATGTTATTTCCAAAAGACCTTCTTAGGTACTTTTCTGTTCACTCCATTTGTTTGGTACAAGAACAGAGCAGTGGAGGTATCAATACACTACTTGGGTATGAAAAATGTTGTATTTGAACCTGGAGTAGAGTTGTGGATGAAAGATTGAGAGATTTAGAGAGAGTTTATTGCTGGAGAATGAAGAACATGAAGAACAAGAGAGAGAGAGAGAGATTTCGAATTTTAGAGAGTGAGAAGGAGAGAAAATATTTTCCTTGATTTATTTCTGGTTGCATACAATTAAATTTAAAGACAGAGAAGAAAGAGAGAGGGAATCAACAGCACATTGGATAAAAGACTACACTGGATAATAGACAGTATTCTGACTGGATTAAAGGCTGTATTCTGACCCAACATCTCTTTTGGCAGTAGATCTGGATTTCAATTCAAACTTGACTATGACAGCTGGTTAACTCAACCCCACTTGTCTTCCCAAGCTCCTTTAGGTTAAGTTAGGCGACTCTGAAACCTTATAAGTTTTTATAAGGTTACTTTATAAGTCTGTGCAGACCAAGTGACTTTGAAACCATCCGGATGACTCCTTCTCCTTCTTCTCTTTACTTGTTAATGATCACACCTCCTTTTATTGCTTCTTGTCAACACTCCCCCTCAAGCTTGACCATAGATTTTAGTCAAGCTTGGAAACCATGAAGCATTCCCTCATTAAAACCTTTACTTGGAAAAACCACTTGGGATAAAAACCAAGCAAATGAAAAAGAGTAGAACCCTTCATGGCAAGAGGATCAGTGACAAGAGAGATCTATGAGTCCAAACTTAGGATGAATGAACTCACAAACATTTCTGCTAGCTGCCTTGGTGAATATGTCAGCTAGTTGATCTTCACTTCTTGTGTAGCATGGAAGGATCACTTGCTGCTCCACTGCTTGTCTCACCTTGTGGCAGTCTACTTCTATATGTTTTGTCTTCTCATGAAAGACTGAATTGGATGCAATGTGTATTGCAGCCTGGTTGTCACAATGCATAGTCATTGATGTGTTGATCTCAATCCCCAGGTCTTTTAGAAGCCCCTTGATCCATATAAGCTCACTAGTGAGTTTTCTCATTGATCTATACTCTGCCTCAGCACTGGAACAAGACACCACCTTCTGCTTCTTGCTCTTCCATGTGACCAGGTTCCCTCCAATAAAGGTGCAGTAACCTGTGGTTGATCTCCTATCAACTCTGTCTCCAGCCCAATCAGCATCACAATATCCAACAACCTCAGTGCTTTTGTTGCAAGCCATCCATACTCCTTGACCAGGCACCTCTCTTAGGTACCTCAAGATTCTCTCCACCATGTTCCAGTGATGTATCTTAGGGGCTTGCATATGCTGGCTCACTTGATTTACAGCAAAACACACATCCGGCCGAGTGATAGTGAGGTATATGAGCTTTCCAACCATTCTTCTATAGTTTTTGACATCAGTAAAGAGAGTGATATCATACTACCCCTCTCGCAGCACCTTGTAGCCTTCCTCCAATGGTGTCTTGGCCTGTCTACTCCCAAGGTTTCCTGCCTCATTTAAAATATCAAGTGTTTACTTCCTTTGGGATAAGAAGAGTCCCTCCTTGGAGCGGCACAATTCAATCCCTAGGAAGTACTTCAACTCTCCCAAATCCTTAATATCAAAGGCAGTTTTAAGAAAGGCTTTAGTTGAGGAGATACCTTCCTGGTTGCTACCAGAGATGATGATATCATCCACATACACCAAGATGATACAATGCCTTTGTTTCTGGTCAGTGTGAATAGAGAGTGGTCAGCTTGAGACTTCACAAAACCTCTCCCATTGAGTGTTGTACTCAGTTTGTGGTACCAAGCTCTTGGGGATTGCTTTAGGCCATAGATAGCTTTCTTTAGTCTCAAGACATTTCCTGGTTTCACCATGTCTTCTAGACCAGGGGGTGGTCTCATATACACCTCATCTTCCAGCTCTCCTTGGAGAAAGGCATTCTTTACATCCATCTGCCACAGATCCCACTCCAAGTTGACAGCAAGTGATAGAAGGATTCTTATAGTGTGCAGCTTAGCCACTGGTGCAAAGGTGTCTAGATAATCTTCACCATAGACCTGAGTGTACCCTCTTGCTACTAATCTTGTCTTCTTTCTCTCTGGCTTGCCATTGGCTCCATACTTGATTGTATATAAAAGCCGACTGGTTACTGCTTTCTTTCCTTTGGGAAGAACTGTCTCAAACCATGTGTCATTCTTAACCATGGCTCCTATCTCATCTCCAACTGATGCTCTCCACTCCTCATGTTGCATAGCCTCTTCATATGTCCTTGGAATGTATTCTTGATCCAATTCACTGATAAAGACTTGATGCACTTCTGGATAGTGGGCAAGCGAGCAAGCTGCACTGGTTGGATGAGCTACAGCTTCAGCATTGAAGTATACTCTTGTGTTGATCCAATTTGAAGCTGGTTTCCTGATCCTTGTGCTCCTTCTTAAAGGGTGTATCTGCTCAGGTTCTGCTTCATTTCCATTGTCTGGCTCCTCCACTTGAATCTCAGTGTCTGATTCTGGTTGTATCTCATCTTGATCATGAACTACTGAGTTTTCTTCAGGTTGAGCTGGCGAAGGCTGCTCATCATTTCCATTACCCCCCTCATGATCAGGATGAGGGACTCCAACATCTTCTACTGCATCTTCTACAGGTTGTGTTGGTTCCTTCCTGACCTTCTCTGGTTCCCTTGGTAAACTGATGCCAAGCCTTTCCATGATTACTCTCAAGTTGTTGGCTCTGTCTGAGGCAGTTTGAGATAGATTCTTCACCTCATCCCAACTCTTCTCATCATAATAGCCCTTAGTCTCCACAAACTTCACATCTCTTGATATTAGAACCCTTCTTGCCACTGGATCATAACACTTATAACCCTTTTGTGTTGGAGAGTATCCAAGGAACATAGCTTTTGAGCTTTTGGCATTTAACTTGCTCCTTTGTTCCCCTGGTATCAACACAAAGCAGAGGCATCCAAGTACACGCAGATGATCCAGAGAGGGCTTGTTGTTGTTTAGTACCTCAAATGGAGACAAATCATTAAGAATCTTAGTGGGAATCCTGTTGATCAGATAACAAGCAGCCATCACAGCATCGCTCCAAAACCTCTTTGGAACATTCGTATGGAACATCATTGACCTTGCCACTTCCATCAGATGCCTATTCTTCCTCTCAGCAACTCCATTCTGTTGAGGAGTATAAGGGCAGCTTGTCTGATGAATAATCCCATGCTGAGCCAGATATTGCTTGAATGCTTGACTGGTGTACTCTCCACCATTATCTGACCTCAGAATTTTCAGCTTTGCATTGAAATGGTTGGAGACATGGGTCTGGAAATTCTTGAAAGCCTCCAGCACCCTGTCCTTTG
The DNA here is from genome assembly GCA_905132885.1 of Moricandia moricandioides. Classification (NCBI taxonomy): domain Eukaryota; kingdom Viridiplantae; phylum Streptophyta; class Magnoliopsida; order Brassicales; family Brassicaceae; genus Moricandia; species Moricandia moricandioides. Next base: position 25,092 of record CAJHQQ010002588.1, read on the forward strand.
ACTGAATCAGTGTCACCCATGTGTATTTGGACTTCTCATCAATGAAGGTGACAAAGTATTTGTGATTTTCTCTGGACATACAAGGTGCAGTCCACACATCAGAGTGAACCAGGTCGAAACACTTCTCATAGATAGTGCTAGACCTTGGAAAGACTGTCCTACAATGCTTCCCCAAGATGCAAGCTTCACAATCATCATTCTTAAACACCACACCAGGGAGCATCAGATTTAAAGCTCTAGTATGAGGATGTCCCAATCTAGCATGCCATATGGTGCTCTCAACCCCAGTAGATGTACTGACCATGCAAAGAGAAGGAGATGCTTCAGACAACTTAGTCTTCTGAAGGTGATATAGTTCCTGATGGATGTGACCTTTTCCAATTATCTTCCCTGTCTTCAGGTCTTGAAATTCAACCTCATCAGGTCTGAAGACAACTTGACAACTCAGATCAACAGTAGCTCTTTTCACTGATAGCAAGTTTGATGTGAACTGAGGCATATACAAGGCAGTTGATTCCCTATCAAACAACCTAAGGTTCCCTATCCCTTCTATCTTAACCTTATCACCATTTCCTATAATCACATTCCCTGAGGCAGGCTGGACATCACTAATCAAGTTCCTATCACTAATCATGTGATGGCTAGCTCCTGAATCTATAATGATGGGTTTAGAGTCAAGAGAGTTTGTACCAGCCTTTGTGGGTGAGAGAAGGGCCTTGGCGGCTTTGATAAAGGCATCCAGGTCTCTCCTAGTCACTGGGCCATCACTGCTGGTTGCACCATCCATACTACTCCATGTTCCTCCTTCATTTGAATCACCAATGAAAGCTGAGTACATGGCTTGTCCTTGAGTCAGTGTGTTTGCTCCTTGTTCTCTTTGGACCAAAGAGCATACATCTTCTAAGTTTGGAAGCTTGCTTTCTCTAAGGATATGACTTATCAGCCTGTTGTAGGACGGGTTTAGATTCAGGAGAAGGCTAAAGACCTTATCTTGCTCATATCTTTCCCTTATGACCTCTGGATCTATAGAGAAAGGCCTCAGCATATCCATCTCTGCCCATAAGCTTCTGAACTTCCCAAAATACTGATTGAACTCCATTTCCTCTTGGCTCAGATGATTGATAGTCCTCTTGACTTCAAATACCCGGCTCAGGTTGGAGAGATTCCCATAAACAGTTTGAAGACTCTCCCATAGCTTCTTGGCAGTTTCATGGTGTGAGTAAGCCTCCAAGATGGTTTTTTAAAGAGAGTTGTGGATGATACCAAGTGCTTGCTGGTCTTCTTGAACCCACTTGTTTTCATTCTTCAGGCAAGTAGCCTGACTATCCTCTTGAGCCATCCTCTTTGAAGTTTCAGCCTCCATGATATGGCTGTCCCAAAGTCCATGACTCTCCAAGGTGACTTTGGCCACTCTTGACCATAACAGATAGTTAGGACCCTCAAGGATCACTGGAATAAGGTTCTCCTTCTCCATTTTTTCTGGTCGAAATTATTTTACCCAATGGGTTAAGCTATGGACCAATGGGTAAAAGTGAAGAACACAAAAATTTTGAAAAGAAACAAAAGAGATTTGTGGAAAAAAAAACTTTGCGGAATGAAAGGAGCTTAATGCTCTGATACCATGAAAGAATGAGAGATTTAGAGAGAGTTTATGATAAAATGAGAGATTTAGAGAGAGTTTATTGCTGGAGAATGAAGAACATGAAGAACAAGAGAGAGAGAGAGAGAGAGAGTGATTTCGAAATTAGAGAGAGAAGGAGAGAAAATATTTTCCTTGATTTATTTCTGGTTGCATACAGTTATATTTAAAGACAGAGAAGAAAGAGAGAGGAAATTAACAGCACACTGGATAAAAGACTACACTGGATAAAAGACAGTATTCTGACTGGATAAAAGACTGTATTCTGACCCAACAGCTCTTTTGGCAGTAGATCTGGATTTGAATTCAAACTTGACTATGACAGCTGGTTAACTCAACCCCACTTGTCTTCCCAAGCTCCTTTAGGTTAAGTTAGGCGACTCTGCCTTACCTTATAAGTTTTTATAAGGTTACTTTATAAGTCTGTGCAGACCAAGTGACTTTGAAACCATCCGGATGACTCCTTCTCCTTCTTCTCTTTACTTGTTAATGATCACACCTCCTTTTATTGCTTCTTGTCAACAGTGGAATCACAGGAACAAGCTCATATTGATTGAGAAGAAATCAGCAGCAGAAACAATTGATTTTGGAAATCTTTCATTCTCTGGAGGAAAGGTGTTGCACGTCTCAGCTCCTAAAGAGTTTCACTATGAAACCAAATGGATAATGAAGCCAAGTCAGTCACGGATCCAACAAACCAGTCCACGCAGCAAATGGCTACCTCATCATCAAGATATTGCTAGTTTTGCAAAACATGTCGGTTTGGATCTTTCCCAAGAGAAACTTATATCTGATTGTGCTGGAAGGTTACAGACCTACTCGTGGAGACCTGGAGAATATGTACACAAGATTGTAATCCTTGGAGAGTGCTCTGTTCGTTCTAGAACAAGCTGGGGTCATAAGGAGTTTGAAGTTGATCAAAGACTTGCATCTTGACCATATCAAGATATGGAAGCCACCAGATATGCAGCAACTTCAGTACCATTGCAAAGATTATCAAAATGTAATTGGAGATGAAGAATTCACTAGAGTCAATGGTGAAGTGATTACTGGAGCAGGAGAAGAACTCATGTTTTCTTCTCAAAATAAAAAGAAACCACCAGATAAACTTAGTCTACAGCAATCTCCAAAGAAACCAACCCGATGTAACTATCTAAACTCAAAAAAAAAACATGAAACCTGATTTGCTTGCTATTGGTACAGGTCAAACTGTTTTTAGGTCTACCATTTTCAAAAAGAGAAGCTATAATAATGATCAGAGTATCAAGAATGGGTCGTTGGCTAAGTTGGAGTCACATGAAGCAAACTTTAAAATCTGCCTAGCCGCCAACTTTGACATAGGAGAAGTCCGAGGGTCATATCTCAACAACCACAAGGAATTAACCAACAAACTCGAATGCCATGGAAACTTAACTCATCAGGGTCTCACGTCGATCTGGAATCAAGTCGAAAGCTTCTCAGATGAAAGAGTTATGGGTTCTACAAATCGGGTGATCCTTCCTATCTATGGCGACCAGAGCCATGTGCAGATTATGATGAAGCTTGGACGCATACAAGAAGAAAAACCAAGTGTGAGGAAGATAAGAGGTTCAAGCCACCTGATTTAGATCAGGATAAGCACCAAGAATTCACTGGCTTCATCCTCATCAAAGAAGCACCACAAGATGCAGCACATAAGCCAAAACCGAGCAAAAACCAATTTGGGATAAGATTATTACTTTTTGATAAATTTTCATGTGCCAACTTGCTTTGTTTCATTGTATCAGGTTTGAGTAGTGAATCAGGAAATAAATGGATCAATGTCTTCTACATATCGGAACCAGTCAGCAACAATGCCTATCAAAAAGGCTTGCAAGGAAAGTGTAATCTGATTTTAAACTTTGATGTTACTGACTTGGTCCCCTCTATTGCAGGTAAACCAGATTTGATGACAAATCTTTTTGAAGAGGGAGGGGATGATGTGATCATGGAAAGCACCAAGGAATGGAAGCATGAACCTGAACCTGAAGAGCTTGTAGCTGAGGATGCAACATTGAAGAATGCATTGAAACAAGAAGAATACATTGGTCTTGGTCGAAACTTGATCATCCAAGACACCTTAACCATCATTAAATCCACCCCACCTTCAAGCTGATCATCATCTAGGCAAGTAGGATTGTGTGTACTCTTTTCCTCACTTTGGTTTTGTCCCAATGGGTTTTACGGAGGGAGGTTTTTAACGAGGCCACAAAACTACTTCTCATATCTCCTAGATGATGCATCCCGGACCAACTGCATACCTACCTTATATTATGTTTTATCCTATGTTTTTCATTTAGTCTCTATGTATTTTCGAGAGGAGCCTTTTGGCCTTCTTTTCTTTTGTTTTCGAGATGATGTGCATGTACAGCCTTCTCCCTTTATATGCTGGACAAAATTGAGTAATAAACCATAAAATATTTCAGTCAAAAACTTGTTTCTTCTTCCTTAGTTCTCTGTCGAGATTGCTTAAGGTTTCTGGTGTGTAATATCAAGAGTTAAGGGCTTCTTATTTGGTGTGTCATATCCAGATCAGTCGCCGAAGAGTATCAAGAGATCATCCATCCCTCTTGTGTCACCATTTGATCCACATGCCTCGAGAAACATGAGTCTTTTGATTTGTTTCTGCAAGGATTATCCCATCTGTTCCAGAGAGCATCCTAGGATCTTATCAATAGGAGTTATGATGAAGAAGTTATCCCAATATTTAACCGAAGTGAATCTAGGTTACCATGTTTGGAGATTTGGTAATTTCTTCATGATTCTAATCAAACCAGAATGAATCAATATGTAAGAAGCTTTATTTGGACTCATAAATCAGTAGATAATCACCCTGAAGTTGAATCAATATCATAGGAGTTATGATGAAGATGTTATTCCACTTTTAACCGAAGTGATTCCAGTTTACCCTGTTTAGAGATTTGGCAATTTCTTCTTGATTCTAATCAAACCAGAATGAATCAAGATGTAAGAATCTTGATTTAGACTCATAAATCAGTGTAGAATCATCCTGAAGTTGAATCAATATCATTGGACTTATGATGAAGAAGTTATCCCACTTTTAACCGAAGTGATCCGTGTTTACCCTGTTTAGAGATTTGACAATTTATTCTTGATACTAATAAAACCAGAATGAATCACGATGTAAGAAGCTTGATTTGGACTCATTAATCAGTGCAGAATCACCCTGGAGTTGAATCAAGATCATAGGAGTTATGATGAAGAAGTTATCCCACTTTTAACTGAAGTGATTCCAGTTAACCCTTTTTGGAGAATTGACAATTTCTTCTTGATACAAATAAAACCAGAATGAATCACGATGTAAGAATCTTGATTTCGACTCATAAATCAGTTTAGAATTACCCTGAAGTTGAATCAAGATCATAGGAGTTATAATGAAGAAGTTAACCCACTTTTATCCGAAGTGACTCCAATTTAACCTGTTTGGAGATTTGGCAGTTTCTTCTTGATTCTAATCAAACCAGAATGAATCAAGATGTAAGAAGCTTTATTTGGACTCATAAATCAGTGGATAATCATCCTGAAGTTGAATCAATATCATAGGAGTTATGATGAAGATGTTATTCCACTTCTAACCGAAGTGATTCCAGATTACCCTGTTTGGAGATTTGGCGATTTCTTCTTGATTCTAATCAAACCAGAATAAATCAAGATGCAACAATCTTGATTTTGACTCATAAATCAGTTTAGAATCATCCTGAAGTTGAATCAATATCATTGAACTTATGATAAAGAAGTTATCCCACTTTTAACCGAAGTGATTCCAGTTTGTCCTGTTTGGAGATTTGGCAATTGATTCTTGATACTAATAAAATCAGAATGAATCAAGATGTAAAAATCTTGATTTGGACTCATTAATCAGTGTAGAATCACCCTGAAGTTGAATCAAGATCATAGGAGTTATGATGAAGAAGTTATCCCACTTTTAACCGAAGTGATTCCAGTTTACCCTGTTTGGAGATTTGGCAATTTATTCTTGATACAAATAAAACCAGAATGAATCACAATGTAAGAAGCTTGATTTGGACTCATAAATCAGTTTAGAATCACCCTAAATTTGAATCATGATCATAGGAGTTACGATGAAGAAGTTATCCCACTTTTAACCGAAGTGACTCCAGTTTACCCTGTTTGGAGATTTGGCAATTACTTCTTGATTTTAATCAAAAAAGAATGAATCAAGATGTAAGAACCTTGATTTGGACTCTTAAATCAGTGTAGAATCATCCTGAAGTTGAATCAATATCATTGGAGTTATGATGAAGAAGTTATCCCACTTTTAACTGAAGTGATTCCAGTTTGACCTATTTGGAGATTTGGCAATTTCTTCTTGATTCTAATCAAACCAGAATGAATCAAGATGTAAGAATCTTGATTTAGACTCATAAATCAGTGTAGAATCATCCTGAAGTTGAATCAATATCATTGGACTTATGATGAAGAAGTTATCCCACTTTTAACCGAAGTGATCCGTGTTTACCCTGTTTAGAGATTTGACAATTTATTCTTGATACTAATAAAACCAGAATGAATCACGATGTAAGAAGCTTGATTTGGACTCATTAATCAGTGCAGAATCACCCTGGAGTTGAATCAACATCATAGGAGTTATGATGAAGAAGTTATCCCACTTTTAACTGAAGTGATTCCAGCTAACCCTTTTTGGAGAATTGACAATTTCTTCTTGATACAAATAAAACCAGAATGAATCACGATGTAAGAATCTTGATTTCGACTCATAAATCAGTTTAGAATTACCCTGAAGTTGAATCAAGATCATAGGAGTTATAATGAAGAAGTTAACCCACTTTTATCCGAAGTGACTCCAGTTTAACCTGTTTGGAGATTTGGCAGTTTCTTCTTGATTCTAATCAAACCAGAATGAATCAAGATGTAAGAAGCTTTATTTGGACTCATATATCAGTGGATAATCATCCTGAAGTTGAATCAATATCATAGGAGTTATGATGAAGATGTTATTCCACTTCTAACCGAAGTGATTCCAGATTACCCTGTTTGGAGATTTGGCGATTTCTTCTTGATTCTAATCAAACCAGAATAAATCAAGATGCAAAAATCTTGATTTGGACTCATAAATCAGTTTAAAATCATCCTGAAGTTGAATCAATATCATTGAACTTATGATAAAGAAGTTATCCCACTTTTAACCGAAGTGATTCCAGTTTGTCCTGTTTGGAGATTTGGCAATTGATTCTTGATACTAATAAAATCAGAATGAATCACGATGTAAAAATCTTGATTTGGACTCATTAATCAGTGTAGAATCACCCTGAAGTTGAATCAAGATCATAGGAGTTATGATGAAGAAGTTATCCCACTTTTAACCGAAGTGATTCCATTTTACCCTGTTTGGAGATTTGGCAATTTATTCTTGATACAAATAAAACCAGAATGAATCACGATGTAAGAAGCTTGATTTGGACTCATAAATCAGTTTAGAATCACCCTAAATTTGAATCAAGATCATAGGAGTTACGATGAAGAAGTTATCCCACTTTTAACCGAAGTGACTCCAGTTTACCCTGTTTGGAGATTTGGCAATTACTTCTTGATTTTAATCAAAACAGAATGAATCAAGATGTAAGAACCTTGATTTGGACTCTTAAATCTGTGTAGAATCATCCTGAAGTTGAATCAATATCATTGAAGTTATGATGAAGAAGTTATCCCACTTTTAACTGAAGTGATTCCAGTTTGACCTATTTGGAGATTTGGCAATTTCTTCTTGATTCTAATCAAAACCAGAATGAATCAAGATGTAAGAAGCTTGATTTGGACTCATAAATCGGTGTAGAATCATCCTGAATTTTAATCAATATCATTGGAGTTATGATAAAGATCTTATTCCAGTTTTAACCGAAGTGATTCCAGTTTACCCTGTTTGGAGATTTGGCAATTTCTTCTTGATTCTAATCAAACCAGAATAAATCAAGATGTAAGAATCTTGATTTGGACTCATAAATCAGTGTAGAATCATCCTGAAGTTGACTCAATATCATTGGACTTATGATGAAGAAGTTATCCCACTTTTAACCGAAGTGATTCTAGTTTACCATGTTTGGAGATTTGTCAATTTCTTCTTGATTCTAATCAAAACAGAAATAATCAAGATGTAAGAATCTTGATTTTGTCTCATAAATAAGTTAAGAATCATCCTGAAGTTGAATCAATATCATTGGACTTATGATGAAGAATTTATCCCACTTTTAACCGAAGTGACTCCAGTTTACCATTTTTGGAGATTTGGCAATTTATTCTTGATTCTAATCATACCAGAATGAATCAAGATGTAAGAAGGTTTATTTGGACTCATAAATCAGTGGACAATCATCCTGAAGTTGAATCAATATCATAGGAGTTATGATGAAGATGTTATTCCACTTTTAACCGAAGTGATTCCAGTTTACCATGTTTGGGGATTTGTCAATTTCTTCTTGATTCTAATCAAAACAGAAATAATCAAGATGTAAGAATCTTGATTTGGTCTCATAAATAAGTTAAGAATCATACTGAAGTTGAATCAATATCATTGGACTTATGATGAAGAATTTATCCCACTTTTAACCGAAGTGACTCTAGTTTACCCTGTTTGGAGATTTGGTAATTTATTCTTGATTCTAATCATTCCAGAATGAATCAAGATGTAAGAAGGTTTATTTGGACTCATAAATCAGTGGAAAATCATCCTGAAGTTGAATCAATATCATAGGAGTTATGATGAAGATGTTATTCCACTTTTAACCGAAGTGATTCTAGTTTACCCTGTTTGGAGATTTTGCAATTTCTTCTTGATTCTAATCAAACCAGAATGAATCAAGATGTAAGAATCTTGATTTGGACTCATAAATCAGTGTAAAATCATCCTGAAGTTGAATCAATATCATTTGACTTATGATGAAGAAGTTATCCCACTTTTAACCGAAGTGATTCCAGTTTAACCTGTTTGGAGATTTGGAAATTTCTTCTTGATACAAATAAAACCAGAATGAATTATGATGTAAGAAGCTTGATTTGGACTCATACATCATAAGTCCAAAAAGGGCGCATCTATGTACTCGACATTCACTAGTGATTCTAATGAAGGAGAAAAGTGGAGCAAGTCTGTGATCAATGATGGTCCCAGCAGAATGAGTGATATAGAGCCACTGATCAAAGCAGCCAAAGCCATTATCTCCTCAAAGAAGTCTGGTACACATTCCCTTATCTCTAAGCCAATCATAATAGATTCAGGAGCTAGTCATCATATGATTAGTGATAGGAATCTCATTAGTGATATTAGGCCTGCCTTAGGGAATGTTACAATAGCCAATGGAGATAAGGTGAAGATAGAAGGAATAGGGAACCTTAAGTTGTTTGATAGAGAATCTACTGCCTTCTATATGCCTGGCTTTGCTTCTAACTTACTCTCAGTGAAAAAGGCCACGGTTGACCTGAATTGTCAGGTGGTTTTTAAGCCTAATGATGTTGAGTTTCAGGACCTAAAGACAGGGAAGGTGATTGGAGAAGGCAACAGCAAAGATGGTTTATACCATCTCCAAAAGACTAAGCTTTCTTACTCTTCTCCTTCTACTCCTTTATGCATGACCAGTACTAATCTATGTGATAGCACTACTTGGCATGCTAGACTGGGTCACCCACACTCACGAGCATTAGGACTCATGATGCCTGATATGTCATTTAGTCATTTGGAATATGAAGCATGCATCTTAGGAAAGCATTGCAAATCTGTGTTTCCAACATCAGTAACTATCTATGAAAAATGTTTTGACTTAGTTCATTTTGATGTTTGGACCTCTCCATGTCTGTCTAGGGATAATCACAAGTATTTTGTCACCTTTATAGATAAAAAATCTAAATATACTTGGATTACATTGCTTCCTTCTAAGGATCGTGTGTTAGATGCTTTTATGAACTTTCAATCTTATGTCACTAACCACTTTAAGGCTAATGTGAAGGTATTAAGGTCAGACAGCGGAGGAGAGTATACAAGCCATGCATTCAAGAATCATTTGGCAAAACATGGCATAGTCCACCAAACAAGCTGTCCTTATACTCCTAAGCAAAATGGAGTGGCTGAGAGAAGAATAGGCATCTCATTGAGGTGGCTAGATCAATGATGTTCCATGCCAATGTTCCTAAATGATTTTGGAGTGATGATGTGGTCACATCATGCTATCTCATCAACCGGATCCCTACCAAGGTGCTCAATGTTGAAATAAAAGAGTACAAGCTGGAAAGTAAAAGGAGTTTCTGTGGCCAGCAAGGAAGATGCCAAAAGGAGTTTATGTGGCCAGAAAGGAAGATGCCAAAGCATCTTTGACTTCTATTGCTTCCTTATCCTTTGAGTCACGAAAAACCCTTGTATCTGAGCATATATATGTTGTAAACCCTCTCATTTATCAAATATAGAGTTTTGAGCCTCTCTCTCTCTATATTCTCTCTATTTTCTCTCTAATCTCTTAATCTCTTATACAAACAATCTGCTCCTTTCTGAAATTCTTGTCTATACACTCACTAAATCAAAAGTGAATATGGTATCAGAGCCAGGTTGCTCAAAGGGGTGAGTGTGTGTTTGCGAAATCTGCGTTCTTTATTCTTGGTGTTCTTGGTGTTCTTGATGTTCTTGGTGTTCTTGGTGATTTCTGGGTTTGTGTTCATCACTGAAGAAGATCAAGGTCGAAACTTTTTGAAGATCCAAGGTGGTTCTTTGAAGATCCAGGTAGAAGACTGAAGATTGAAGCTTAGTTGCTGGGAAATCTCAAGTATTTTCAAATATTCCTTGCAAAAGACTCATCCTTTCTTTTATTCTTGGTTTCTGTTCTTCATTTTCTCAGTCTGGGTGAAAGGTTCTAATGGAAACCAATGACTACAGTGTGAAGGTGAAGCTTAGATCTGGGATTGAGGTATCCAGATTTGTTGAAACAACTTTGGAAAGCTATGGTTTGTTGAGTAGTCATGTAAAGGTGGAAGCTTTTGGGGATATGACTACTGGAGAAGGTCAGGTAGATGACCTGAAGGATGAAGACAAGTGGGTCAGAGAAGACATAAAAACACTTGAGATCATCCATGGATCTCTCTCAAAATTGTTTGTGGAGGTTTATATGCAATGTGAAGCCGCAAAGGAGATATGGGAGAAACTTGAAGCAGCTTTTTGGAACAAGTCGAATCTGGTAAAGGTCTGTGAAGCTAAGAAGGTTATCAGAGACTTAGAGCAAAGAAATGACGAGTTTAATAAGCTGATAAGAAAACTTAGATGCTTGTGGTCTAAGCTGAATGTGTTGAGACCAAGCACATCAGATTCAGGAGTTACACAAGAGAGGCTGGAACAAGATGTAATATGTGACTCTCTTGTGGATTTGAAACCATCATGTGGTCAGTCAACCAGAGTAGATAAGCTGATTGATATGGATGGTGTAGGTGATGTGGTTCAAGGAGAACAAAGTGTTTTTAAACTGAACAAACAACCAGCTTGTGGAATGAGTTGTATGAGCCGCAAGAATGGAAGACTTAGAAAGCTTTCCATGGCCAGGAGAGCTAAGGGAAAGTATTGGAAGAGAAGCATACAACTTACTAGTTTAGAAAAGCGCCTAAAGATGCTGGTCAAGGAAGGGACACAACAAATGGTCAGAGGAGAATGCTCCTATTCAGCTTACATGGGTGAGTCATTAGGAGAAAGAGTGGAATCCAGTGAACCAGAGATAGCAAGAGCTGATGGTCCTATTACCAGGAAGGATTGGGAGACATTTATGGAGCATATCCAAGCCCTGGTTACAACCAGGAAGCAAAGGAGACAGTCTAGTGTTGGTGAAGAGGCTACTAAGCCTATTATCATTGATTCTGGAGCAACTCACCACATGATCAGTGATAGGAGTTTGATGAGTGACATTAAAGCCACCACAGGGACTGTCAGGATAGCTAATGGTGATCAGATTCCAATAGAGGGGATATGCAATCTGAAGTTGTTTCAAAAGGATTCAGCTGCCTTCTACCTACCTCGGTTCACCTCCAATCTGATATTTGTGAAGAGAGCAACAGTGGATCTTAATTGCCAAGTTGTATTCAGGCCAAATGAAGTTGAGTTTCAAGAATTGGAGTTTGGACAAGTCATTGGCCAAGGAGACAGCAGGAATGAGCTTTACCATCTACAAACGACTAAGCTCTCTAAACCCTTTGACTCTATTTGTTTAAGTAGTGCTGCTGATAGTATTGATAGCATTACTTGGCATGCTAGATTGGGTCACCCTCATGCTCGTGAAATTGAACTGATTTTACCTACTTTATCATTCAATCATTTAGAGTGTGAAGCTTGCATCTTAGGAAAGCATTGTAGGACTGTTTTTCCAACATCAGAGACTATATACGAGAACTGCTTTGATCTAATACACTCTGATGTGTGGACATCTCCATGTGTTTCTAGGGATAATCAGAAGTATTTTGTGACTTTCATTGATGAGAAGTCTAAGTATACTTGGATCACATTGCTTTCATCTAAGGATAGAGTGTTAGATTCCTTTGTAAACTTCCAAGCATATGTTACTAATCATTACAATGCTATTGTGAAGGTACTAAGGTCAGACAATGGAGGAGAATACACTAGTCATGCCTTCAAGAATCACTTGGCCAAGCATGGGATAGTGCATCAGACCAGTTGTCCTTACACACCACAGCAGAATGGAGTTGCTGAGAGGAAGAATAGGCACCTGATGGAGGTTGCTAGATCAATGATGTATCATGCAAAGGTCCCTAGGCGGTTTTGGAGTGATGCAGTTCAGACTGCATGCTATCTTCTCAACCAGATTCCAACCAATATCTTGAGGAATATGTCCCCATATGAAGTGTTGAACAAAACAAAGCCATACATAAATCATCAGAGAGTCTTTGGGTGTCTATGCTATGTCCTGGTTCCTGGAGAGCTGAGAAACAAGCTGGATGCAAAGAGTACTAAACCTATGTTTATTGGGTACTCAGTAACTCAAAAGGGGTACAAGTGCTATGATCCAGCGACAAGGAGAGTGTTGGTATCCAGAGACGTGAAGTTCATGGAGGCAGAGGGGTATTATGAGGAGAAAAAATGGGAAGACTTAGAAGACATGCGTAAAGAACCAGGGGATAAGGCACAGAATCTGAAAATCTTATTGGAGAAGCTTGGGGTAAACATGTCCCAAGATAAAGGGATAAGAAGGAGCACTCCTTCTTCTGATCAAGCTGGAGAAGCTGTAAGAACAACCCCTCTTGATCATGAGGGGGGAGAAGAGTCTGAATCAGAAGTGCAGGAGCAGCACCAAGAGGATTCAGGTCATCATGATCAAGAGGTGACACATGAGGCTGAGAATCTGGATCAGTCTAGTGGAGATGAGCAGAAGGAGTTTCATAATCATGAGGAGGTAAATGAGACACATCCAAAAGTTCAAGAAGAGGTTCAGCCTTTGCGGAGAAGCACAAGGGTTAGGAAGGATCCTATTAACTGGGTAAACACGAGAGTGTACTACAATGCCCAGGCTGTGAAGCATCCTTTTCAAGTTGTGTGTTCCTTTGCAGAGTATCCCGATGAACACATGGTGTTTATGTGTAACTTGGATGAGAATGAGATTCCAAGATCCTATGAAGAAGCCATGAAGGATAAAGAATGGAGAGAGTCGGTGAGTAATGAAAGGGATGCAATGATCAGAAATGACACATGGTATGAGAGTGAAGTACCTAAGGGGAAGAAGGCTGTGACTAGTAGATGGATTTTCACAATCAAATACCTTGCAAATGGGCAGATAGATAGGAAGAAGACAAGGTTGGTAGCAAGAGGATTTACACAGACTTATGGGAAAGATTACATTGATACATTTGCTCCTGTAGCTAAGCTTCACAAAGTCCGGATTGTATTATCTATTGCTACAAATCTAGAGTAGGACTTATGGCAGATGGATGTGAAGAACGCTTTCTTGCAAAGTGAGCTTGAAGATGAGGTTTATATGTTTCCGCCCCCTGGTTTTGAGCATCTAGTGAAGCCAGGGAATGTGTTGAGATTGAAGAAAGCAATATATGGGTTAAAGCAGTCACCTAGAGCCTGGTATAGAAAACTAAGTACAACCCTAAATGGAAGAGGGTTCAGGAAGTCTAAATTGGATCATACTCTGTTCACTCTTGTTACTCCATCAGGGATCATTGTGATATTGGTGTATGTGGATGATTTGATCATCACAGGAAGTGATAAGGCTGGGATTAAAGCCACTAAAGAGTTTCTCAAGTCAGTGTTTGATATCAAAGATTTGGGAGAGATGAAGTACTTCTTGGGGATTAAGATATGCAGATCTAAGGAGGGTTTGTTTATGTCTCAAAGAAAGTATACGATGGATATGTTGAAAGAGACTGATGTGCTTGGAGGAAAGATAGCCAAGACACCTCTTGAAGAGGGGTATAAGGTTCTACTTGAGGGGGAGATTGAAGAGAACCAGTTGTTTGAGGATGCTAAGCTATACACGAAGATGGTTGGGAAGCTGATCTACTTGACTATCACAAGACCTGATATATGTTTTGCACTGAATCAAGTAAGTCAGCATATGCAGGCGCCAAAGGTCCATCACTGGAAGAAGGTTGATAGGATATTGAGGTACTTGAGTGGCAAGCCTGGACAAGGAGTTTGGATGGGATGTAATGGCAGTACATAAGTAGTTGGGTATTGTGATGCTGATTGGGCAGGAGATAGAGTGGATAAGAAATCTACTACTGGGTATTGTACATTCATTGGAGGGAACCTGGTTACTTGGAAGAGTAAAAAGAAAAAGGTTATCTCATGTTCAAGTGCTGAGGCTGAGTATAGGGCTATGTTGAAGCTGACAAACGAGTTGGTGTGGATCAAGGGCATTCTGAAGCATTTGGAGATTGAACAGACCACTCCTATGACAATGCATTGTGATAATCAAGCAGCAATTCACATTGCATCTAACTCAGTCTTCCATGAGAGAACAAAGCACATAGAAGTTGATTGTCATAAGGTGAGGCAGATGATTGGCTTAGGAGTGATATTGCCATGCTATACAAGGAGTGAGGATCAACTTGCTGATGTGTTCACTAAGGCTGCGAGATTAAAGACAATGGAGTCCATCCTTTCAAGGTTGGGACTCATTGATCTTACTCCAAAGAACTGATCCCCTCGTCATGGGGTCTTCACTCTTTTTCTTATGAAGGTTTTATCTCTAAGGAGGGTTTTCCTTGGTAAGGTTTTTAATGAGGAAGATCTCATGGCATTCCAACCTTGACTTGTTCCACATGGTCAAGCTTGAGGGGGAGTGTTGAAATAAGTGAGTACAGGCTGGAAAGTAAAAGGAGTTTCTGTGGCCAGCAAGGAAGATGCCAAAAGGAGTTTCTGTGGCCAGAAAGGAAGATGCCAAAGCATCTTTGACTTCTCTTGCTTCCTTATCCTTTTAGTCACGAAAAACCCTTGTATATGAGCATATATATGTTGTAAACCCTCTCATTTAACAAATATAGAGTTTTGAGCCTCTCTCTCTTGATATTCTCTCTATTCTCTCTCTAATCTCTAAATCTCTTATACAAACAATCTGCTCCTTTCTGAAATTCATGTCTATACACTCACTAAATCAAAAGTGAATACTCAAGGATGTCTCTCCTTATGAAGTGTTGAACAAAACCAGACCATTTATTCATCACCTCAGAGTGTTTGGATGCACCTGCTTTGTGTTGATACCAGGAGAACAAAGAAACAAGCTAGAAGCAAAGAGCATGAAGTGTATGTTCATTGGATACTCATCTACACAAAAAGGATACAAGTGCTACAATCCTGTAACAAGAAGAGTTCTTGTATCCAGAGATGTGAAATTTATGGAAGGAAAAGGTTTCTATGCTGAGAAGAATTGGGATGAGCTCAAGGATCTATCTCAGGCATCTGATAAGGCTAATAACCTGAGGATAATCATGGAGAGTCTGGGAATCAGTTTATCCAAGGAAAAGGTGGCCACCAGAGAATCTACACCTTCTCAAGAAACTGAACAAGAAGCTGAAGAAGTCACTCATCCTGATCCTGAAGGGGGCAATGAACAAGAACCAGAAGTTCATGATCAGGATGGTGTTGAAGAACAAGAAATTGAAACTGCTCAGGTTCATGAGGGAGAGCAGGAAGTGGAAGAGGAAAACCAGGTTCAGCCTCTAAGAAGGAGTACTAGGATCAAGAAACCTGCATCAAGCTGGATCAACACAAGAGTTTACTTCAATGCTGAAGCAGTGGCTCATCCGATAAGTGCATTATGCTCTTTTGCACAAGTCCCACGTGAGCATCAAGCCTTCACTGTTGGCTTAGATGAAGCATATGTACCAAGATCATATGCAGAAGCAATGAAGCTTGAAGAGTGGAGAAAATCAGTTGGAGATGAGATCAATGCCATGATTATCAATGATACTTGGTATGAAAGTGATCTCCCAAAGGGCAAGAAAGTTGTGTCAAGCAAGTGGGTGTTCACTATCAAGTTTCTACCAAATGGCAAGGTGGAGAGGTGCAAAACAAGACTGGTTGCAAGAGGTTTCACTCAGACATATGGAGAGGATTATATTGATACATTTGCACCAGTAGCCAAGCTGCATACAATCCGGATCATTCTATCACTTGCAACAAATTTGGAATAGGAATTGTGGCAAATGGATGTCAAGAATGCTTTCCTTCAAGGAGAGTTAGAAGATGAAGTCTATATGCACCCACCTCCTGGTTTAGAGAATCTTGTCAAACCCGGAAATGTCCTAAGTGTTGATCTGAGTAAATACAGAAGAGGATGAGAGCACTTAGTCTGAGGAATGAGATCAAGGAGGAGTTGGTGAAAAGTTAGGGCAAGTGTACGGACAGTACGGACTGTACGGATCACTTGACCCAAACCCACTTTAGCTCAACCAAGAAGACATTTTAGTCTTGTGCAAAAATAGGGCAAGTTGTACGGATGGTCTCTGGCCGTACAACTCTCTATCCGTACAAGGCAAAGAAGGAAACGTGCATGGCAAGGAGGAAGAGAGCCAAGGTAAATGAGTGCAAGGTTAAAGGAGAGTTAACTTGATGATCACCCGGTAAAAGAAGAGAGGAGACTCGCCGGATAAGGCTTGACCAAGACAGGCTGGCTCACGCTGGAAAGAATAAGGCATCTAGTCAAGATGCCAAAGGTATCAAGCCCTCTCAGCCAAGCATTCAAACTAGGCGCACCAGCTTCCTTAGAGTGTCCACGTTAACCTATTGATTACCATACTCTATTATGACCGTTTGTGGATTAAATTAAGGTCTCTCTTCTATATATTGTAACTTATGCTCAGAGTAATATGATCAAGCAAACATTTTCGAGATACTCTCTCTCTCTCTCTCTCTCTCTCTCTCTGTTGTCCATCATGAACACTACTCTCTAAATCTCGGATACACTTCATTCTTCCCTTAGATTATCATACTTGTCTCTTATACGCTAAAAATCTCATGGTATCAGAGCCAGGTTACTCATATCCTGGTGTTTGAATCCTCATTTGTTCATCTTCATTTTGTGTTCAAGCTATTCTAGGGTTCTATCAAGCTGGTTGAGATATGGAAGGAAGCAAGATAGTGGTGACGGTTCCGGTTACACTTAAAGGTGGTGGAAACTACCTGTTGTGGTCTCGCCTAGTGAAGACTGCGGTTGGGAGCAAGGTTTTGTGGAGTCATGTCTCAGATGGAGCTCCAAAACCAGTTGCCGATAAGGACAAAGGCACAGAAGAAACTGCTCTTGCTGATCAACAGAAATGGATTCAAGATGACATGATGGTTCTAACCATGATTCAAGGGTCTCTAGATCCATCTATCCTTGAAGCATATAGCTACTGTGAGACGCCAAAGGATATATGGGAGACACTCCAGAAGATCTATGGAAACACATCCAATCTGAGCCGGGTGTTTGAGTTAAAGAGGGCTATCAACACTCTTGTGCAAGAAGAGGTGGAGTTTACTAAACACTTGGGAAAGTTCAGGGCCTTATGGTCTGAACTAGAGATGCTCAGACCAAACACAACTGATCAAGATATCCTCATGGAAAGGCGTGAGCAAGATCAGGTGTTTGGATTGCTTCTGACTCTGAATCCATCCTTCAGTGATTTGATTAAACACATACTGAGGTCCTCAAAGCTTCCAACCTTAGAGGAAGTATGTGCTCAAATCCAGAAGGAGGAAGGGTCTTTGGGATTGTTTGGTGGTAAGGGGTGTTGACATGAAGGAATAATAAGGTTAAGGCAATGAGGAACAAGAGAGAGAGGCAAATTCAAGTTAACTTAGGATGCATGCTTGTTCGTACAACTTGACCTACAAGTCAGTCCGTACAGCTTGCCCTAAGAGTGTTTTGGAAGGCAAGAAAAGGAATGGGACGAATTTAAATATCTTCTCTGGTCTCCCTAACCTCTGGAATAATATAAACAAGTGTAGACAACTTGCTGGAGCTCTTGGAGCTTTGTGACAAACCAAAGTCACATGATCTGCCAAGGAAGAAAGAAACAAAGAAGCTGTCCCTTTCTGTCCAGCTGACTGTTCCATGCACGTCCAGAGCATCTTCAGAAGACCAGAGCATCTTCAGAAGACCAGAGCATCTACAGAAGGCCAGAGCATCTTCAGAAGACCAATTGTTTATTCATTCTTATTGTCTGGCTTACTCTATTTAAAGTATCCTGCTTGTGTAACCTAAATCAAGCAAGGAAAACACTTTACTCTCTCTCTCTATACTTCTGTCCATGAAATCAAGCTCTCCTCTCTCATGTTCTTCAGTTTGTTCATCATGTTCTTCCAAAAATCTCTCTGAATCTCTAAAACTTATATGGTATCAGAGCCAAATAAGCTCCTGAAACCTATTCTCTTCAATATTCTCTCTTCTATTCCACTTATCTCTTTCATTACTCTGATTATTTTCGAAAATCCTTGTCTTTTTCCCTTTGTTCGTGAACTGTTCTTGCTGTTCTTGAGCTGTTCTTGCTGTTTCTGATGGAAAACTCAAAAATGGTTGTGATTCCAGTTACTCTTAAGGGAGCTAACTATCTACTGTGGTCAAGGCTTGCCAAGACTGCTCTTGGAGGCAGAGGACTCTGGGAACATGTTGTTGAAGGCAAGACCTCAAAGAAGACCATCCTAGGAGAGGATGGCAAAGAAGTGGTGGTTGTTGCTGATTGAGATGGAAAGAGGGGTCAGGAGGACCTCATGGTGCTATCTATCATTCAGAACAGCCTTGAAGCCTCAATCTTGGAAGCTTACTCCTACTGTGAAACTTCTAGCTGTGGGACACTCTCCAGAAGGTATATGGCAACATATCCAACATAAGTAGGGTGTTTGAGGTCAAGAAAGCCATCAACAATCTCAGTTAAGAGGACACTGACTTCCCTAAGCATTTTGGGAAGTTCAGATCATTGTGGGCAGTGCTGGAGATGTTGAGACCAGCTACTGTGGACCCTAATGTGCTCAACGAGAGGAAAGAACAAGAAAAGGTCTTTGCTTTGCTGTTCACTCTCAATCCTGGTTATAATGACCTAATCAAGCACATCCTAAGGAGTGAGAAGCTTCCATCCCTTGAAGAGGTGTATGCCCAGATTCAAAAGGAACAAGGCTCAGTAGGTCTCTTTGGAAGCAAAGTGTTGAAAGAGAGCAAGTAAACACCTCACTGATATTGGGCTGTACAGCTGAGAAGGAGAATGAGCCCAAGAAGAGCAGCTTCAGTGATCCATTGGGCTCTAACCAAGATAAAAACAAAGAGAATGAAGCCCATTTCGTGACCCAACAAGAAGATAGCTTACAAGCAAGCAAGCAGCTCAAGAAAGTCAACAAAAGTGGCTAGATATTTCTCTGCTCAGAAGCACCTCTTGTTTTCATTATTAGCCCACGGTTTTGGCAAGTTGTTTTAGAGGTCTTCTCTATATAATTAAGATGTACCAGAGCTTGTAATAATTCAATGAAAAAAGAAATCATTCAGAAAGAAGTCTTCTCTTCCAGTTTGCTTACTAAAACAGATTGCATACTCACTTTCATCTAAAACTTGTTTGATCACACAAACAAGTTCTACTCTTTTCAACTAAAATCTTCATGGTATCAGAGCAGTGTTAGCTCTTGAAGACCAGTTTGCTGCGAAAAAACAAATACTCAAAACACTTTCTACTCTGTTGTTACTCTGTTTTTTCTAAGATGGAAAATCAGAAGCAAATCATAATACCAGTTGTACTCAAAGGAGACAACTACTTGTTGTGGTCAAGAATCACCAAAACTGCCTTGAGGAGCCGAGGCTTGTGGGAGCATATTGAAGGCCCTCAAGAGACGTCTAAGGGTAAAGAGAAGGCTGGAGAAGAAACCAGCAAAGATGAGTCCAAATGGACACAAGATGATCAACTTGTTTTAGCGGTTCTACAGAGCTCACTAGAACCAGCTATACTTGCTGCTTACTCATACTGTGAGACACCTAAAGAGCTGTGGGACACTCTATTGAGTGTTTATGGAAACATTTCTAACCTCAGTAGAATCTTTGAGGTGAAGAAAGCGCTGAACAACCTTCAACAAGAGGAGCGGTTGTTCAAAGATTTCTTTGGAGAGTTTAGGAGTCTATGGGCAGAACTAGAGCTGCTCAGACCACCAACAACTGATGTGAAGGAGCTGAATGAGAGGCGTGAGCAAGATCAAGTGTTTGGATTGCTGCTTGCTCTCAATGGATCATTCAAAGGAATGATTCATCATATCTTAAGGTTTGACAAGCTTCCTAGTCTCAATGAAGTTTGTATGATGATCCAGAAGGAGGAGGGTTCAAGAGGGCTCTTCCATGGAACCAGTGAGACTGCCTATGTGAGTAGAGGAAACGCTTTTCAACCAAATGAAAGGAGAAACTACAATCTGAAGTGTGACCATTGCAAGCGCATGGGACATACCAAGGAGAAGTGTTGGGTGCTTAGACCTGAATTGCGACCAAGAAAGGAGATGAACTATCCAGTGAGGAACAATACACCAGTAGGAAGAGATGATGTTGTGAGGAAGTCAGACTTAGATGCTCTTATAAAGAGCATTGCCAAGTTAACCGAGTCTGGTAAGAGCTTCTCAGCTTCTAAAACTCATAAACCAATTATTATAGACTCAGGAGCTTCACACCACATGATTAGTGATTCAGGTTTATTATGCAATATTAGACCTCACTTTGGGAAAGTTAGTATTGCTAATGGTCAGGACATAGCAGTTAGAGGAGTTGGAGAACTAGAACTGTTTAGTAAGAACTCTGAGGCTTTATACATGCCAGAATTCACATCTAATCTGTTATCTGTCCAAAAGGCAACAAAGGATCTTGAATGCTTGGCAGTGTTTAGTGCTGATGACGTATGGTTTCAGGACAATAAGTCAGGAGAGAAGATTGGGGAAGGAAGTGCTAAAGATGGTCTGTATCTTTTGGATAGCATTAAACCAGCAGTGTTCCACTCAGCTATGAAGTCTGGTTGTACTGATGTTTTTTGGCATGCTAGACTTGGCCATCCAAACTCCCAAGTCCTTAAACTTGCTTTACCAAGACTGGATCAAGATCATCTTGGATGTGAATCTTGCATTCTGGGGAAACATTGTAGAGTTAGTTTTCCTGAGTCAACTACTATGTATGATGAGTGTTTTGATCTAGTTCATTCTGATGTATGGACAGCCCCATGTACCTCCAGAGATCAATACAAATATTTTGTTTCCTTCATTGATGAGAAATCAAAGTTTACATGGGTTACTCTCTTGCCATCAAAGAGCCTTGTTCTTGAAGCATTCACAAAGTTTCAAGAATATGTATCTACTCAGTATGGAGCTAAGATCAAGGTATTCAGAAGCGATAATGGTGGAGAGTACATGAGCAAAGAATTCAGAAGGGTATTGGAGAGGCATGGCATTGTGCATCAAACCTCTTGCGCTTACACTCCCCAACAAAATGGAGTGTCTGAACGCAAGAATAGACACCTTATGGAAGTTGCAAGAACCATAATGTTTGATAGAGGAGTTCCTAAGGAGTATTGGGGAGATGCAGTTATGACTTCAGCTTATCTAATCAATAGGCTTCCAACAAAACAGCTTGGAGAAGCTTCACCATATGAGATCCTGAATGGCACTAAACCAAACTATGAACATATGAAGGTGTTTGGTTGTGTGTGCTATGTCTTTGTTCCAGAGGCCCAAAGGAACAAACTGGAACCAAGAAGCATCAGATGTATGTTTATAGGATACTCTCCAACTCAGAAGGGATACAAGTGCTATGATCCAAGCACAAGGAAGGTGTATATCTCCAGGGAAGTTAAATTTGATGAAGCACATGGATACTTTGATAAGAAGGACTGGAAGAGCTTGGAAGACCTTACTTCATCTAGAGACAGAGCAGCCACCTTGAGATTCATCCTTGATGGTTTACACACACTCGCTGGTTCAAGACACACACCAACACCAACTGAGTATGGAGAAACCAATCAAGGAACACCTCTCATCCAGAGTGAAGATTCTAGTGAAGGGAGTGATCATGTTGAGGAAGAAAGGTCAACTTCAAAGTCTGATGGAGATACTGGAGAGGGGGAATCACAAGAGTTGGATGAATCAAGCTCTGCTTCATTAGAAGATGCAGTTGTTGAAGATTCTGAGGAAACTGAGTCAGAAAACGAACCAGCTTCACAACCTTTAAGAAGAAGTGAAAGAATAAGACATGGCCCTGAAAATTGGAAGAACACTAGAGTTTACTACAACAGCCATGCTATTGCTCATCCAATTCAAGGCTATTGTTCAGTGGCTCATCTTCCAAGCACACATCAAGCTTTCTTGTCTAAGATTGATCAGCACAGAATCCCTACAAGTTATGAAGAAGCTTGTATGAGTGAAGTTTGGGTTAATGCAATGAAGGAGGAGATTGCATCTATGCTCAAGAATGGGACATGGGACGTGGTGAATCTACCAAGCAACAAGAAAGTTGTAGGTTGTCGATGGGTGTATACTATCAAATACACAAGCTCAGGAGAGATTGAGAGGTACAAAGCAAGACTTGTTGCTAAGGGATTTACTCAGAAGTATGGAGAAGACTACAAGGAGACATTTGCCCCGGTTGCCAAGTTACATTCAGTAAGGGTTCTATTGTCCATAGCAACCAATCTATCATGGGATTTATGGCAAATGGATGTGAAGAATGCTTTCTTGCAAGGAGACTTAGAAGAAGAAGTATACATGGAACCTCCTGAAGGCCTTCGTGATGCAGTTGACAACACCAAAGTGTGTAAGCTCAAGAAGGCGATTTATGGACTCAAACAATCTCCTAGGGCATGGTATCAAAGGTTGAGTAACTGCTTGATTGAAGATGGTTTTAAAAGATCTGAGGCGGATCATACCTTGTTCACAATCAAAGGAGACAAAGGTATAGTGGTGGTATTGATCTATGTTGATGATATAATCATAACTGGTAATGATGTAGATGGTGTTAAACACACTAAAGAGCTTCTCAAGGGAAAATTTGATATCAAGGATCTAGGGGAACTAAAATACTTTCTTGGGATTGAAGTATGCAAGCTTGATACTGGTATGTTTCTCTCCCAAAGAAAGTATGCTTTAGACCTTTTATCAGAGACAGGAAAACTGGGGTCTAAGCCGTGTAAAACTCCCATTGAAGAGAACTATAAAGATGAGCCTGAGGGGGAACCAGCAGCTGATGAGAAACAATATCAGAGAATGGTAGGAAAGCTGATTTATCTCACCATCACTAGACCTGACTTATGCTTTGCAGTGAATCAAGTGAGTCAACATATGCATGCTCCAAACAGACATCATTGGAGAATGGTGGAAAGGATCCTGAGATATATCAAAGGCACACCTGGTAAAGGTATTTGGATGGGATGCAATTCAAATACTGATATTGTTGGCTATTGTGATGCGGATTGGGCAGGAGATAGGAATGACAGAAAGTCAACAACTGGGTATTGTACTTTTGTTGGAGGAAATCTAGTAACGTGGAAGAGTAAGAAACAGAAGGTAATCTCAAGATCAAGTGCTGAAGCTGAATACAGAGCAATGGCAAGCATCACTGGAGAACTTGTCTGGCTGAAGCATCTTCTTAAAGATCTTGGAGTGGAATCATCTCAACCGATTGTCTTACACTGTGACAATCAAGCAGCAATCCACATTGCATCCAATTCAGTATTCCATGAAAGAACAAAGCATATTGAAGTGGATTGCCACTATATCAGAGAAAAGGTTCAGGAAGGTGTGATCATTCCATCATATGTGAAGAGCTCTGATCAGGTTGCTGACATCTTTACTAAGGCAACATCATCAAAGGTGTGTGATGCTCTCCATTGCAAGATTGGCTTATTGGATCTCCACCAGCCAATCTTGAGGGGGAATGTTGAAAGAGAGCAAGTAAACACCTCACTGATATTGGGCTGTACAGCTGAGAAGGAGAATGAGCCCAAGAAGAGCAGCTTCAGTGATCCATTGGGCTCTAACCAAGATAAAAACAAAGAGAATGAAGCCCATTTCGTGACCCAACAAGAAGATAGCTTACAAGCAAGCAAGCAGCTCAAGAAAGTCAACAAAAGTGGCTAGATATTTCTCTGCTCAGAAGCACCTCTTGTTTTCATTATTAGCCCACGGTTTTGGCAAGTTGTTTTAGAGGTCTTCTCTATATAATTAAGATGTACCAGAGCTTGTAATAATTCAATGAAAAAGAAATCATTCAGAAAGAAGTCTTCTCTTCCAGTTTGCTTACTAAAACAGATTGCATACTCACTTTCATCTAAAACTTGTTTGATCACACAAACAAGTTCTACTCTTTTCAACTAAAATCTTCATGGTATCAGAGCAGTGTTAGCTCTTGAGGACCAGTTTGCTGCGAAAAATCAAATACTCAAAACACTTTCTACTCTGTTGTTACTCTGTTTTTTTCTAAGATGGAAAATCAGAAGCAAATCATAATTCCAATTGTACTCAAAGGAGACAACTACTTGTTGTGGTCAAGAATCACCAAAACTGCCTTGAGGAGCCGAGGCTTGTGGGAGCATATTGAAGGCCCTCAAGAGACGTCTAAGGGTAAAGAGAAGGCTGGAGAAGAAACCAGCAAAGATGAGTCCAAATGGACACAAGATGATCAACTTGTTTTAGCGGTTCTACACAGCTCACTAGAACCAGCTATACTTGCTGCTTACTCATACTGTGAGACACCTAAAGAGCTGTGGGACACTCTATTGAGTGTTTATGGAAACATTTCTAACCTCAGTAGAATCTTTGAAGTGAAGAAAGCGCTGAACAACCTTCAACAAGAGGAGCGGTTGTTCAAAGATTTCTTTGGAGAGTTTAGGAGTCTATGGGCAGAACTAGAGCTGCTCAGACCACCAACAACTGATGTGAAGGAGATTTGGCAATTTCTTCTTGATACTAATAAAACCAGAATGAATCACGATGTAAGAAGCTTGATTTGGACTCATAAATCAATGTCGAATCACCCTGAAGTTGACTCAAGATCATTGGAGTTATAATGAAGAAGTTATCCCACTTTTAACCGAAGTGATTCCAGTTTGTCCTATTTGGAGATTTGGCAATTTCTTCTTGATACTAATAAAACCAGAAAGAATCACGATGTAAGAAGCTTGATTTGGACTCATAAATCAGTGTAGAATCAACCTGAAGTTGACTCAAGATCATAGGAGTTATGATGAAGAAGTTATCCTACTTTTAACCAAAGTGATTCCAGTTTGCCCTGTTTGGAGATTTGGCAATTTCTTCTTGATACTAATAAAACCAGAATGAATCACGATGTAAGAAGCTTGATTTGGACTCATAAATCAGTGTCGAATCACCCTGAAGTTGACTCAAGATCATAGGAGTTATGATGAAGAAGTTATCCCACTTTTAACCGAAGTGATTCCAGTTTGTCCTCTTTGGAGATTTGGCAATTTTTTCTTGATACTAATCAAACCATAATGAATCAAGATGTAAGAAGCTTGATTTGGACTCATAAATCAGTGGATAATCACCCTGAAGTTGAATCAAGATCATAGGAGTTATGATGAAGAAGTTATCCCACTTTTAAACCGAAGTGAATCCAGTTTTCCTATTTGGAGATTTGACAATTTCTTCTTGATACTAATAAAACCAGAATGAATCACAATGTAAGAAGCTTGATTTGGACTCATAAATCAGTGTAGAATCACCCTGAAGTTGACTCAAGATCATAGGAGTTATGATGAAGAAGTTATCCCACTTTTAACCGAAGTGTTTCCAGTTTGCCCAGTTTGGAGATTTGGCAATTTCTTCTTGATACTAATAAAACCAGAATGAATCACGATGTAAGAAGCTTGATTAGGACTCATAATCAGTGTAGAATCACCCTGAAGTTGACTCAAGATCATAGGAGTTATGATGAAGAAGTTATCCCACTTTTAACCGAAGTGATTCCAGTTTGTCCTGTTTGGAGATTTGGCAATTTCTTCTTGATACTAATAAAACCAGAATGAATCACGATGTAAGAAGCTTGATTTGGACTCATAAATCAGTGTAGAATCACCCTGAAGTTGACTCAAGATCATAGGAGTTATGATGAAGAAGTTATCCCACTTTTAACCGAAGTGATTCCAGTTTGCCCTGTTTGGAGATTTGGCAATTTCTTCTTGATACTAATAAAACCAGAATGAATCACGATGTAAGAAGCTTGATTCGGACTCATAAATCAGTGTAGAATCACCCTGAAGTTGACTCAAGATCATAGGAGTTATGATGAAGAAGTTATCCCACTTTTAACCGAAGTGATTCCAGTTTGTCCAGTTTGGAGATTTGGCAATTTCTTCTTGATACTAATAAAACCAGAATGAATCACGATGTAAGAAGCTTGATTTGGACTCATAAATCAGTGTAGAATCACCCTGAAGTTGACTCAAGATCATAGGAGTTATGATGAAGAAGTTATCCCACTTTTAACCGAAGTGATCCAGTTTGCCCTGTTTGGAGATTTGGCAATTTCTTCTTGATACTAATAAACCAGAATGAATCACGATGTAAGAAGCTTGATTTGGACTCATAAATCAGTGTAGAATCACCCTGAAGTTGAATCAAGATCATAGGAGTTATGATGAAGAAGTTATCCCACTTTTAACCGAAGTGATTCCAGTTTGCCATGTTTGGAGATTTGGCAATTTCTTCTTGATACTAATAAAACCAGAATGAATCACGATGTAAGAAGCTTGATTTGGACTCATAAATCAGTGTAGAATCACCCTGAAGTTGAATCAAGATCATAGGAGTTATGATGAAGAAGTTATCCCACTTTTAACCGAAGTGATTCCAGTTTGCCCTGTTTGGAGATTTGGCAATTTCTTCTTGATACTAATAAAACCAGAATGAATCACGATGTAAGAAGCTTGATTTGGACTCATAAATCAGTGTAGAATCACCCCTAAGTTTATCAAGATCATAGGAGTTATGATGAAGAAGTTATCCCACTTTTAACCGAAGTGATTCCAGTTTGCCCTGTTTGGAGATTTGGCAATTTCTTCTTGATACTAATAAAACCAGAATGAATCACGATGTAAGAAGCTTGATTTGGACTCATAAATCAGTGTAGAATCACCCTGAAGTTGAATCAAGATCATAGGAGTTATGATGAAGAAGTTATCCCACTTTTAACCGAAGTGATTCCAGTTTACCCTGTTTGGAGATTTGGCAATTTCTTCTTGATACTAATAAAACCAGAATGAATCACGATGTAAGAAGCTTGATTTGGACTCATAAATCAGTGTAGAATCACCCTGAAGTTGAATCAAGATCATAGGAGTTATGATGAAGAAGTTATCCCACTTTTAACCGAAGTGATTCCAGTTTGCCCTGTTTGGAGATTTGGCAATTTCTTCTTGATACTAATAAAACCAGAATGAATCACGATGTAAGAAGCTTGATTTGGACTCATAAATCAGTGTAGAATCACCCTGAAGTTGAATCAAGATCATAGGAGTTATGATGAAGAAGTTATCCCACTTTTAACCGAAGTGATTCCAGTTTGCCCTGTTTGGAGATTTGGCAATTTCTTCTTGATACTAATAAAACCAGAATGAATCACGATGTAAGAAGCTTGATTTGGACTCATAAATCAGTGTAGAATCACCCTGAAGTTGAATCAAGATCATAGGAGTTATGATGAAGAAGTTATCCCACTTTTAACCGAAGTGATTCCAGTTTGCCCTGTTTGGAGATTTGGCAATTTCTTCTTGATACTAATAAAACCAGAATGAATCACGATGTAAGAAGCTTGATTTGGACTCATAAATCAGTGTAGAATCACCCTGAAGTTGAATCAAGATCATAGGAGTTATGATGAAGAAGTTATCCCACTTTTAACCGAAGTGATTCCAGTTTGCCCTGTTTGGAGATTTGGCAATTTCTTCTTGATACTAATAAAACCAGAATGAATCACGATGTAAGAAGCTTGATTTGGACTCATAAATCAGTGTAGAATCACCCTGAAGTTGAATCAAGATCATAGGAGTTATGATGAAGAAGTTATCCCACTTTTAACCGAAGTGATTCCAGTTTACCCTGTTTGGAGATTTGGCAATTTCTTCTTGATTCTAATCAAACCAGAATGAATCAAGATGTAAGAAGCTTGATTTGGACTCATAAATCAGTGTAGAATCACCCTGAAGTTGAATCAATATCATTGGAGTTATGATGAAGAAGTTATCCCACTTTTAACCGAAGTGATTCCAGTTTGTCCTGTTTGGAGATTTGGCAATTTCTTCTTGATACTAATAAAACCAGAATGAATCACGATGTAAGAAGCTTGATTTGGACTCATAAATCAGTGTAGAATCACCCTGAAGTTGAATCAAGATCATAGGAGTTATGATGAAGAAGTTATCCCACTTTTAACCGAAGTGATTCCAGTTTACCTGTTTGGAGATTTGCAATTTCTTCTTGATACTAATAAAACCAGAATGAAATCACGATGTAAGAAACTTGATTTGGACTCATAAATCAGTGTAGAATCACCCTGAAGTTGAATCAATATCATAAGAGTTATGATGAAGAAGTTATCCCACTTTTAACCGAAGTGATTCCAGTTTACCCTGTTTGGAGATTTGGCAATTTCTTCTTGATTCTAATCAAACCAGAATGAATAAAGATGTAAGAAGCTTGATTTGGACTCATAAATCAGTGTAGAATCATCCTGAAATTGAATTAATATCATTGGAGTTATGATGAAGAAGTTATCCCACTTTTAACCGAAGTGATTCCAGTTTACCCTATTTGGAGATTTGGCAATTTCTTCTTGATTCTAATCAAACCAGAATGAATCAAGATGTAAGAAGATTGATTTGGACTCATAAATCAGTGGAGAATCATCCATAATTTGAATCAATATCATTGGACTTGTGATGAAGAAGTTATCCCACTTTTAACCGAAGTGATTCCAATTTACCCTGTTTGGAGATTTGGCAATTTCTTCTTGATACTAATGAAACCAGAATGAATCACGATGTAAGAAGCTTCATTTGGACTCATTAATCAGTGTAGAATTACCCTGAAGTTGAATCAAGATCATAGGAGTTATGATGAAGAAGTTATCCCACTTTTAACCGAAGTGATTGCAATTTATCATGTTTGGAAGATTTGGTAATTTCTTCTTGATACTAATAAAACCACAATGAAGCACGATGTAAAAAGCATGATTTAGAGTCAGAAATCAGTGTAGAATCACCCTGAAGTTGAATCAAGATCATAGGAGTTATGATGAAGAAGTTATCCCACTTTTAACCGAAGGGATTCTAGTTTATCCTGTTTGGAGATTTGGCAATTTCTTCTTGATTCTAATCAAACCAGAATGAATAAAGATGTAAGAATCTTGAGTTGGACTCATAAATCAGTGGAGAATCATCCTGAAGTTGAATCAGTATCATTGGAGTTATGATGAAGAAGTTATCCCACTTTTAACCGAAGTGATTCCAGTTTGCCCTGTTTGGAGATTTGGCAATTTCTTCTTGATACTAATAAAACCAGAATGAATCACGATGTAAGAAGCTTCATTTGGACTCATTAAATCAGTGTAGAATCACCCTGAAGTTGAATCAAGATCATAGGAGTTATGATGAAGAAGTTATCTCACTTTTAACCGAAGTGATTCCAGTTTACCATGTTTGGAGATTTGGCAATTTCTTCTTGATACTAATAAAACCAGAATAAATCACGATGTAAGAAACTTGATTTGGACTCAGAAATCAGTGTAGAATCACCCTGAAGTTGAATCAATATCATAAGAGTTATGATGAAGAAGTTATCCCACTTTTAACCGAAGTGATTCTAGTTTACCCTATTTGGAGATTTGGCAATTTCTTCTTGATTCTAATCAAACCAGAATGAATCAAGATGTAAGAAGATTGATTTGGACTCATAAATCAGTGGAGAATCATCCATAGTTTGAATCAATATCATTGGACTTGTGATGAAGAAGTTATCCCACTTTTAACCAAAGGGATTCTAGTTTACCCTGTTTGGAGATTTGGCAATTTCTTCTTGATTCTAATCAAACCAGAATGAATAAAGATGTAAGAAGCTTTAATTTGGACTCATAAATCAGTGGAGAATCATCCTTAATTTGAATCAATATCATTGGAGTTATGATGAAGAAGTTATCCCACTTTTAACCGAAGTGATTCCAGTTTGCCTGTTTGGAGATTTGGACAATTTCTTCTTGATACTAATAAAACCAGAATGAATCACGATGTAAGAAGCTTGATTGGACTCATAAATCAGTGTAGAATCACCTGAAGTTGACTCAAGATCATAGGAGTTATGATGAAGAAGTTATCCCACTTTTAACCGAAGTGATTCCAGTTTGCCCTGTTTGGAGATTTGGCAATTTCTTCTTGATACTAATAAAACCAGAATGAATCACGATGTAAGAAAGCTTGATTTGGACTCATAAATCAGTGTAGAATCCACCCTGAAGTTGACTCAAGATCATAGGAGTTATGATGAAGAAGTTATCCCACTTTTAACCGAAGTGATTCCAGTTTGTCCTGTTTGGAGATTTGGCAATTTCTTCTTGATACTAATAAAACCAGAATGAATCACGATGTAAGAAGCTTGATTTGGACTCATAAATCAGTGTCGAATCACCCTGAAGTGAACTAAGATCATAGGAGTTATGATGAAGAAGTTATCCCACTTTTAACCGAAGTGATTCCAGTTTACCCTGTTTGGAGATTTGGCAATTTCTTCTTGATTCTAATCAAACCAGAATAAATAAAGATGTACGAAGATTGATTTGGACTCATAAATCAGTGGAGAATCATCCATAATTTGAATCAATATCATTGGACTTGTGATGAAGAAGTTATCCCACTTTTAACCGAAGTGATTCCAGTTTACCCAATTTGGAGATTTGGCAATTTTTTCTTGATACTAATGAAACCAGAATGAATCACGATGTAAGAATCTTCATTTGGACTCATTAATCAGTGTAGAATGACCCTGAAGTTGAATCAAGATCATAGGAGTTATGATGAAGAAGTTATCCCACTTTTAACCGAAGTGATTGCAATTTATCATGTTTGGAGATTTGGTAATTTCTTCTTGATACTAACAAAACCACAATGAAGCACGATGTAAAAAGCATGATTTAGAGTCAGAAATAAGTGTAGAATCACCCTGAAGTTGAATCATGATCATAGGAGTTATGATGAAGAAGTTATCCCACTTTTAACCGAAGGGATTCTAGTTTATCCTGTTTGGAGATTTGGCAATTTCTTCTTGATTCTAATCAAACCAGAATGAATAAAGATGTAAGAATCTTGAGTTGGACACATAAATCAGTGGAGAATCATCGTGAAGTTGAATCAGTATCATTGGAGTTATGATGAAGAAGTTATCCCACTTTTAACCGAAGTGATTCCAATTTGTCTTGTTTGGAGATTTGACAATTTCTTCTTGATACTAATAAAACCAGAATGAATCATAATGTAAGAAGCTTCATTTGGACTCATTAATCAGTGTAGAATCACCCTGAAGTTAAATCAAGATCATAGGAGTTATGATGAAGAAGTTATCTCACTTTTAACCGAAGTGATTCTAGTTTACCATTTTTGGAGATTTGGCAATTTTTTCTTGATACTAATAAAACCAGAATAAATCACGATGTAAGAAACTTTATTTGGACTCAGAAATCAGTGTAGAATCACCCTGAAGTTGAATCAATATCATAAGAGTTATGATGAAGAAGTTATCACACTTTTAACCGAAGTGATTCCAGTTTATTCTGTTTGGAGATTTGGCAATTTCTTCTTGATACTAATAAAACCAGAATGAATCCCGATGTAAGATGGTTGATTTGGACTCATAAATTAGTGTAGAATCACCCTGAAGTTGAAACAAGATCATACAAGTTATGATGAAGAAGTTATGATGAAGAAGTTGGAGATTTGGAAATTTCTTCTTGATTCTAATCAAACCAGAATGAATCAAGATGTAAGAATCTTGATTTGGACTCATAAATCAGTGGAGAATCATCCTTAATTTGAATCAATATCATTGGAATTGAGATGACGAAGTTATCCCACTTTTAACCGAAGTGATTCCAGTTTATCCTGTTTACAGATTTGGCTATTTCTTCTTGACACTAATAAAACCAGAATGAATCATGATGTAAGAAGCTTCATTTGGACTCATTAATCAGTGCAGAATCACACTGAAGTTGAATCAAGATCATAGGAGTTATGATGAAGAAGTTATCCCACTTTTAACCGAAGTGATTCCAGTTTACCATGTTTGGTGATTTCGCAATATCTTCTTGATACTAATAAAACCAGAATAAATCACGATGTAAGAAACTTGATTTGGACTCATAAATCAGTGTGGAATCACCCTGAAGTTGAATCAATATCATAAGAGTTATGATGAAGAAGTTATCCCACTTTTAACCGAAGTGATTCCAGTTTGTCATGTTTGGAGATTTGGCAATTTCTTCTTGATATTAATAAAACCAGAATGAATCACGATGTAAGAAGCTTGTTTTGGACTCATAAATCAGTGTAGAATCACCCGGAAGTTGAATCAAGATCATAGGAGTTATGATGAAGAAGTTATCCCACTTTTAACCGAAGTGGTTCCAGTTTACCATGTTTGGTGATTTCGCAATATCTTCTTGATACTAATAAAACCAGAATAAATCACGATGTAAGAAACTTGATTTGGACTCATAAATCAGTGTGGAATCACCCTGAAGTTGAATCAATATCATAAGAGTTATGATGAAGAAGTTATCCCACTTTTAACCGAAGTGATTCCAGTTTACCCTGATTGGAGATTTGGCAATTTCTTATTTGATTCTAATCAAACCAGAATGAATAAAAATGTAAGAAGCTTTATTTGGACTCATAAATCAGTGGAGAATCATCCTTAATTTGAATCAATATCATTGGAGTTATGATGAAGAAGTTATCCCACTTTTAACCGAAGTGATTCCAGTTTGTCATGTTTGGAGATTTGGCAATTTCTTCTTGATATTAATAAAACCAGAATGAATATTGATGTAAGAAGCTTGTTTTGGACTCATAAATCAGTGTAGAATCACCCTGAAGTTGAATCAAGATCATAGGAGTTATGATGAAGAAGTTATCCCACTTTTAACCGAAGTGATTCCAGTTTACCATGTTTGGTGATTTCGCAATATCTTCTTGATACTAATAAAACCAGAATAAATCACGATGTAAGAAACTTGATTTGGACTCATAAATCAGTGTGGAATCACCCTGAAGTTGAATCAATATCATAAGAGTTATGATGAAGAAGTTATCCCACTTTTAACCGAAGTGATTCCAGTTTACCCTGATTTGGAGATTTGGCAATTTCTTATTGATTCTAATCAAACCAGAATGAATAAAAATGTAAGAAGCTTGATTTGGACTCATAAATCAGTGTAGAATCATACTGAAATTGAATTAATATCATTGGAGTTATGATGAAGAAGTTATCCCACTTTTAACCGAAGTGATTCCAGTTTACCCTGTTTGGAGATTTGGCAATTTCTTCTTGATTCTAATCAAACCAGAATGAATAAAGATGTAAGAAGATTGATTTGGACTCATAAATCAGTGGAGAATCATCCATAATTTGAATCAATATCATTGGACTTGTGATGAAGAAGTTATCCCACTTTTAACCGAAGTGATTCCAGTTTACCATGTTTGGAGATTTGGCAATTTCTTCTTGATACTAATGAAACCAGAATGAATCACGATGTAAGAAGCTTCATTTGGACTCATTAATCAGTGTAGAATACCCTGAAGTTGAATCAAGATCATAGGAGTTATGATGAAGAAGTTATCCCACTTTTAACCGAAGTGATTCTAGTTTACCATGTTTGGATATTTCTCAATATCTTCTTGATATTAATAAAACCAGAATAAATCAAGATGTAAGAAACTTGATTTGGACTCATAAATCAGTGTGGAATCACACTGAAGTTGAATCAATATCATAAGAGTTATGATGAAGAAGTTATCCCACTTTTAACCGAAGTGATTCCAGTTTACTCTGATTGGAGATTTGGCAATTTCTTATTGATTCTAATCAAACCAGAATGAATAAAGATGTAAGAATCTTGATTTGGACTCATAAATCAGTCGAGAATCATCCTTAATTCGAATCAATATCATTGGACTTATGATGAATAAGTTATCCGACTTTTAACCGTAGTGATTCCAGTTTACCCTATTTGGAGATTTGGCAATTTCTTCTTGATACCATTGAAACCAGAATGAATCGCGATGTAAGAAGCTTCATTTGAACTCATTAATCAGTGTAAAATCACCCTGAAGTTGAATCAAGATTATAGGAGTTATGATGAAGAAGTTATCCCACTTTTAACCGAAGTGATTGCAATTTATCATGTTTTGAGATTTGATAATTTCTTCTTGATACTAATAAAACCACAATGAAGCACGATGTAAAAAGCATGATTTAGAGTAAGAAATCAGTGTAGAATCACCCTGAAGTTGAATCAAGATCATATGAGTTATGATGAAGAAGTTATCCCACTTTTAACCGTAGGGATTCTAGTTTATCCTGTTTGGAGCTTTGGCAATTTCTCCTTGATTCTAATCAAACCAGAATGAATAAAGATGTAAGAATCTTGAGTTGGACTCATAAATCAGTGGAGAATCATGCTGAATTTGAATCAGTATCATTGGAGTTATGATGAAGAAGTTATCCCACTTTTAACCGAAGTGATTCCAATTTGTCATGTTTGGAGATTTGATAATTTCTTCTTGATACTAAAAAAACCAGAATGAATCACAATGTAAGAAGATTAATTTGGACTCATTAATCAGTGTAGAATCTCTCTGAAGATGAATCAAGATCATAGGAGTAATGATGAAGAAGTTATCTCACTTTTAACCAAAGTGATTCTAGTTTACCATTTTTGGAGATTTGGGAATTTCTTCTTGATATTAATAAAAACAGAATAAATCACGATGTAATAAACTTTATATGAACTCAGAAATCAGTGTAGAATCACCCTGAAGTTGAATCAATATCATAAGAGTTATGATGAAGAAGTTATCCCACTTTTAACCGAAGTGATTCCAGTTTATCCTCTTTGGAGATTTGGCAATTTCTTCTTGAAACTAATAAAACCAGAATGAATAACGATGTAATATGCTTGATTTGGATTCATAAATCAGTGTAGAATCACCCTGAAGTTGAAACAAGATCATACAAGTTTTGATGAAGAAGTTATCCCACTTTTAACCAAAGGGATTCTAGTTTATCCTGTTTGGAGATTTGATTAATTCTTCTTGATTCTAATCAAACCAGAATGAATCAAGATGTAAGAAGCTTTATTTGGACTCATAAATCAGTGGGAGAATCATCCTTAATTTGAATCATTATTCATTGGTACTTATGATGAAGAATTATCCCTTTTAACCGAAGTTGATTCCAGTTTACCCAATTTGAGATTTGGCAATTTTTTCTTATACTAATAAACCCAGAATGAATCACGATGTAAGAATCTTCATTTGACTCATTAATCAGTGTTTAGAATGACCCTTGAAGTTGAATCAAAGATCATAGGAGTTATGATGAAGAAGTTATCCACTTCTTAACCGAAGTATTGCAATTTATCATGTTTGGAGATTTCTGGTAATTTCTTCTTGATACTAACAAAACCACAATGAAGCACGATGTAAAAAGCATGATTTAGAGTCAGAAATAAGTGTAGAATCACCCTGAAGTTGAATCATGATCATAGGAGTTATGATGAAGAAGTTTATCCCACTTTTAACCGAAGGGATTCTAGTTTATCCTGTT
Source organism: Moricandia moricandioides (assembly GCA_905132885.1). Lineage (NCBI taxonomy): Eukaryota > Viridiplantae > Streptophyta > Magnoliopsida > Brassicales > Brassicaceae > Moricandia > Moricandia moricandioides. Next base: position 61,100 of record CAJHQQ010002588.1, read on the forward strand.
TGGAGATTTGGCAATTTCTTCTTGATTCTAATCAAACCAGAATGAATAAAGATGTAAGAATCTTGAGTTGGACACATAAATCAGTGGAGAATCATCATGAAGTTGAATCAGTATCATTGGTGTTATGATGAAGAAGTTATCCCACTTTTAACCGAAGTGATTCCAATTTGTCTTGTTTGGAGATTTGACAATTTCTTCTTGATACTAATAAAACCAGAATGAATCATAATGTAAGAAGCTTCATTTGGACTCATTAATCAGTGTAGAATCACCCTGAAGTTAAATCAAGATCATAGGAGTTATGATGAAGAAGTTATCTCACTTTTAACCGAAGTGATTCTAGTTTACCATTTTTGGAGATTTGGCAATTTTTTCTTGATACTAATAAAAACCAGAATAAATCACGATGTAAGAAACTTTATTTGGACTCAGAAATCAGTGTAGAATCACCCTGAAGTTGAATCAATATCATAAGAGTTATGATGAAGAAGTTATCACACTTTTAACCGAAGTGATTCCAGTTTATTCTGTTTGGAGATTTGGCAATTTCTTCTTGATACTAATAAAACCAGAATGAATCCCGATGTAAGATGGTTGATTTGGACTCATAAATTAGTGTAGAATCACCCTGAAGTTGAAACAAGATCATACAAGTTATGATGAAGAAGTTATGATGAAGAAGTTGGAGATTTGGAAATTTCTTCTTGATTCTAATCAAAACAGAATGAATCAAGATGTAAGAATCTTGATTTGGACTCATAAATCAGTGGAGAATCATCCTTAATTTGAATC